>PVHY01026737.1:0-16973 GCA_004024945.1 Uropsilus gracilis
CTGGAAGTGCTCATTTTAAGGGCCTTTCTTATGGGCTTCCTGAAGTTCCAGATGATCAGTCAGCCTCAGTGCCACCCTCCCCTGGGGAAGAAAGCAGCATTTCCTGCAGGAACCAGGAGCGCTGAGGCCACCAGCTGGCTTTGTGTCTTTTGTTCCTGTTGGCGCCTTGATCAGGGTTTGGGGGACACCCAAATGCGATCCTGGCCAACCACGGAGGGGGAGGAGGCAGAGAGAGGCCTGTTTCTGCTGGGGGTGGGGGTGGGGGCATCTGCTCAGCAGGGAGCTGCCCCCACTTCTGATGCATGGCGGACGCTCTGCCCATCCTTGTCTATGTCCTGCGTGATGGGTGCAGCCAGGGGTGTGCATTTAAATGAGGTGCCCTGATCTGCTCTCCATGGCGCTCCATGCATGAAGCCAGCCGGGCCCCTCCTGGCCGGGAAGGCCCCTCGTGGGACCATGTGGTCTCTCACGAAACATCCAGCGGTACCTGAACATGATCTTTGAAATGATAGTGGCGAAGCAGGGCATGGTGGCGCGCGCCTGTAGTTCAAGTGCTTGGAGGCAGGCCGGGCATGGAGGTGCATGTCTGTAAGCGGCAGCCTAGGAAGTTGTGGCCGGTGCCAGGGATTGCGGTTCGAGTCCTGCCGGGGCACGTAGCAAGACCTAGTCCCCAAAAAATAGCTGGGTGTGGTGGCGTGAGCCTGTAATCCCAGCTACCTGGGAGGCTGAGGCTGGGGATCACTTGAGTCCATGGGATCAGGACTACCCTGGGCAACATAGCGAGACCTAGTCTCAAAAAAAAAAATAAAAAAGAAAAGAAAAAGAAATGATAGTGGTAGTGCAGGAATGAAGGAAAAAAAGAAGGAAGGGTGATTTCCATTCCTCCCTCCTAACCTCCTTCCTCTCTCCTAATTTCCTCCCACCTAACTTCCTCCAAGCAGGTTCTGCTTTGCAAAGGTTCCTGCGGGAAGATGCGGTGGAATCTAAGGATGTGTTTCCCTGCCTGCAGCCACTTCGCTGGGCTGGGCTGCGGGTGCAGGCCTAGAGAGGATGCTTGCCAGGGTGGAGCTCTTTTCTGGCTTCCTGACAGCTGTGAGAAACCCTGACTGACAGGAGAGAAGGCTGGAGGCATGGGGCTGGGAGGGGCATGGCAGGCAGGAGGCTAGAGTCCAGACAGGTCCCCGCGTGTCTGTTCTGAGCAGTGCTACCGGTGTCAGATGCATTCACTCCCTGGATGGGAAAGGAGTGGAATCCAAATGATACCTAAGGTGGCAGAGAAGCCTGATGGCTCCAGGGCCAAAGGTGGTCCCCATACAAATGATGACCCCCCCCTGCAGGTGTTGTGCATGCTGGATTGGCAGCAGTAGCTATGGGCACCCTGGCCCTGGAAGCCAGCAGTTCAGGGGAAGAGAGGTAAACGGTTTCCAACATGTAAACTGAGCTGGGTCTGACACTCCCAGGATAGCAAAATCCCATGAATCTCATTCATCATGTTACCAACAGGTGGGTTTCTTGACTGATTTTGAGATTTCATCAGTGTGCAAATTAATTAAGCTGTTAAGAGGTGATGTGGAGGCAGCATGGTGTCCTCTCTGACAAGGAGCATGCTGCTCTGGGTCTAATTGTCAGCATAATTATTTCCCACCCTCCTCTGCACGTTACTGGCAGCAAAATCAGCTCAGGGCACTGGTGTGCTTTTAATTATCCGCAGGATCTGCACATGGGGGCTACATGGGACTTGTTTATATGAAAGATCTAGGTTTGTCTATTGTCAAAAAGCCTATTAGTCCTCCCCAGCCAGATTCATTTATTTTAAACAAATGCTGGTGGCTGAGATATAGGTTTGGGGTGTGTGGGCTCTGAGGAGGAATATTTGCCTTTATGGTATGTGGGTTTCATCTTCATTTGTCAAAGTGGTGGGGAAACAAAGCACGATTTGAGTCTTTCTCAGACTGCACTTGCGGTGGGTAAGCCTGGTTTTTATGGGTGTGGTTGTAATAATCCACATGACCATTAATCCAATTCAAAATAATGTGCAAAAGGCCAAAACAGCCATGGAGGAAGATGATCAGTCTGGAAAAGAAACACACTTGCTTTGAATCTGTGAGTAGAATGTTCTCGTGACCACACTACAGGTAGCACAACCAGAACGTCTTCAAAGTACCCTGCAGCCCATTCATCAGTGGGTCAATTGGTGGCATCTAAGCTATGTCACACACTTAGTGGGTACTGGGAAACAAGCAGAAACTGTTGTCACGGAAAACATTGAAGTGCAATGTGCAACGAATGGAGGACTAACACAGATGCAGGGGCGGGGTGGTCAAAAGAGGGACCCCTTGTTGGGTAGGACTTAATTAGACGTGTGAATGAGTGTGTACGCATGTGCACTGGCCTCCTGGGGAAGTGGCAGACCTATTGACCAGTAGGGACAAGATATTGAAATACTGAGGAGGAAAGATGACTGTCATCATTATTATTCTGCCCAAGCAACAGGTTATTTATTATCTGCCAGTTCTGGAGGCTAAAAACCTCACCTCTGTAAGGGCAGGTTGGTTTTCTCAGGCCACTCGAATTAGCCTGCTGGCGGCCATCTTAACCTGTCTGAGCTCTGTCTACATCTGTGTCCAACCATCCTATTCTTATAAGAATACCACGCCCGCCCATTGGATTAGGACTCCCTCTCCTGACTTCCTTTTAGCTTAATTACCTTTTAAAAGACCTTAGCTCCAAATGTGATTACATTCTTAGCTACTTGGTATAATGACTAAAGTAGATGAAAAAATTTGGGGGCGTATTCAGGGGAGGAGATCCAGTTGAACCCATAGCATACCAGGGAGAAATTGAATGCATAGCTTAAGGATTCTGGATGGTATGCTAATTACAGACATTGTTTATAAGAGAGGTTGCAGAGTTTAAAGAATTCGATTCTACTCTCTACTAATTATTATGGACCATGTACAGGACAAACAAGGAGAGTTGATCAAGTCTTCATTTTACTCTGGGAAAAGCCAACTTTTGTAGCTAGATAAGGAATATGGATCCTTTTATATAAAACTGAGAGAATGAGAGGTGGTTGTTATACCACATGAGGAACACACAAAGTGCCACTGAACTATTCACTTAAAAATGGTTAATTGGATGTGAGAATTTGACCGCAATAAGAAACCACAAAAACTGTAAAAAGAACCGCTGTAGAATATTAAGAATGAGGACTATAAAGATGAGAACTAGAGGGTAGGTTAGAAACAAAATATAGTCCCTGAAAGCAAATGAGAGAAAATAGGCAGGAAATCTTAGTGAAAATGCACAAAATGATATAATAGGCTTGAGGCAGCACACTACATAGAGGTGACTTAAGCTCTTTCATAACAGCTTTTAAATTGTATCCAAGAATTGGTGAATTATATTTGGTTGGTGAGGAATACATCTACAGTAAGTCAGGGTAAGATTACAAATAAAATACCAAGCGCAGATTGGATAGGCAATTACAGTTTCAAGATACCGAGGCTGACATCATGGTCATGAAAGGGATCTTTAAGGCAAAAAGCATTAAGTGGAAAGCGGGGAGTAACTTCATGTTAGTCAATTGCATGTTCTCAATGTGGGTAAGTTCCAAGTGTGTGCTGTGCTCCAGTTACCAGGAGAGACAAGTGTCATGTAGTAGTTCTTGGAAGTCGCTTGAGTTCCTGGTGTTATTCTCATCCCCATTTTAAAGGAAAGGTCCTGGAGGATTAGAGAATCTTACAGTTAGTCAGAGGTGAGAATCTGATCTCAGAACCTGGGACCAGCACACCCTTTTCCACACACGCAACAGACAAATGAAATACCTGTTGCTCAAAAGGTGCACATTCCTGGGTATAAGCTAGACAGTGGCTAGAGGTATAAGGTGCAGCCACAGCTAGTCTGATGTATAATGCAAAGGAAAGTTAGAGAGCAGAACCTGTAGGGTTCCCCTAGCAAGGAGGACATCACTTCTCCTTCCTTTCTTGTTTTATTGACTCCATAGGAGAAGATGGATGTTCATGGAGCCTCTTGTGTTCATCATTTCACAATCTCTTTAGTCAAATCACCGTGCTGTTTACCTTCAACTTACACAGTGATGAATGCCAATTGTTTCTCTGGACTGGAAAAAGAGGTTGACAGTAAAATACTTTTTTTTTTTTGAAAACAATCTTTTATCAGTCTTTGGTAGAAGTGATTTAAGACAAATTGTTACAAAAAATCAACCAATTCCAGCAAGAAATGAAAATTAATTATAAAAATTAAAGATAATCAATCACTTATGATATAAAACAACAAATTTCTAGAACCTCTCCAAACTATAAATCCATCGTCTTAATAGTTTATTTAGAAAGTAATAAAAAGAATATTTATACCAAAACATGAAATATATTTAATGTCTACTTACAAGCAAAGTGATAACAGCAAGTGATTTTAAATACATGATTAATGATCTCAAAGAAAAGAATAAGAGTTCAAATTGAACAGTGGGAAAAATTCTGATTTGGAAACTCAGAAATTCTGATTTAGAAAACAGTTCTAATTTAATTGACTAATATATCTAAAAATTAGTATTTTGGTTGTATTTCTGCAAGTTTTTCTGAAAAACTTAAGAAAAAAGAAAGCAAATTTAAAACAATAAGCAACTATTATTTGGAATAATTTAAAAATTATTAAAATAAATGCAATGAAAAACATGCAACATTCCAGTGAAATGAATGTTTTAGTGTGCCAATTCAAAATTGATCTACAAAGAAAATCTTAAATGAATGAACATGGAACAAATGTAGAAAGTGTGAAGAATTTATTCTAAAAATTGACCTAGATCAGACAGTTTTGTTATTTTCAACTTTTAAGGAAGAAATCATTTCTGTGCTTTAAAAAAACATGGAAAAAATAACTTATTTTTATAGAACCGGCATAATCTTGATCTTAAAACATTGATAGCACAAATAGGAAAGTTAGAAATACATGTGCTACATCATGTGGATGTAAAATTTAAAATCATGAGGGCTAAATTCAAAACTGAGGTTTTATGTCCCAAATTCAAGTACAGATTTGTAGGGAAATTTTTTTCTGATTGGTTACACCATTTAGAGCCCAAAGAACTTGACACCATCAGTGGATGCTGAAATTTCATTGATAAAACTCAGCACACACATAATTTTCCAAGACCAGACCCATTAAATAATGCCAAAATGAATAGCTTTGCCATACATAAGCAGCGAAGCAATACTTGGAAGACATGGGGGGGGGGAGTTATGTTGAGTTAGCAACACGAATCACTTAATATCCAGAAGTAATGCTAGTAAGACACGCATGGGTGAAACCTCATGTTGAAATTCCTGAACTTTATTGAGCAATATTAAAGAAGATTAAAATGGCAGAGAGATACGCATCATTCTCTATGACTCACTGGTGTCAAGAAGATAATTTACCCCTAATCTATGGTGTTCATAAATCTATGTCAAAAATTCCAGTGCAATTTTGGGAGAGGAACTTGAGGATAAATCTAAAGGACATGGATGGGGAGGAGGGCATAGAGCAGCAGGAGAACAATGACTGGATATGTAAATGAATAATGCTGTAAGAGTTGCACAGGTAGATCTGCTATTGATCGATTGAGTTGTTAGTTGATTAAAAGTTGAGGGCACAAACAAGGGCACATCACACATGGGGGGAACGGGTGAAATCCTTCAACAAATGGTGTTGGTTCTTTGGGGGGGGAAATCAAGTCGGAGCTAATCCTTAATTCAGACAACAACTCCATGCCAGACAGTTACGATTTAAATGCAAAAATATTCTGCTGTGTTAGTAATTAGGCAATGCAAATTAAATGAAATGTCACCTTCTTTTCCTACTAGTAAAGTTCTTAAAGAAACCACCTGATTTGGGGAGAGACTGGTGAGGAAGGCCCATCACAGACTTCTGGCTCAAGTTTAAAATTCAGTTCTTCTCTAAAGACTAGAGCAAGGCAGGAGGAGGGAAGGTGAAATCGGGGAATGGGTGAGCACAGGAGATTAAGATGACAGTTCATGAGCGACAAGTTGGTGGGAGAACCTTGGTGTATACAAGGATGTAAATGTGTGTGTGTGTGTTTGTGTGCAAGCAATTAAAAAATAAAAAAGATAAAAAAATTTTGAAAGTCATGGTCAAAATAAAAAATAAATACAGTTCAGTTCTTCTCTACAGTAATACTTATCAAAAACCTCTGAAAAGGGGAGACCTATGTCTGTAACTCAAAAAGAAAGAGATCAAATAATTAGTTAAGTTAGCTGATAGGCGATACATGGATATGTAGAAATACAGCTGGGAATTATAATAATAATAATGATAATAAAAGGGAATTTGTTAAATATCACACAATCCTGATGATATAATATTGTGTAGTCAGTAAATAAAAGTCTTGCAGATTACTTAATGAGATAGTAAGGTACTTACAATGTTAAAAAAAAAGTGATTATATAAACTGTGTTTGTGTGGGTGTATATTAAAGAAATTCAATTTTATTAGAAATATATAAAAGTGTAAGAAATTATAAATAAATATAGGAAAATCTTAGCAGTGGCCATCCTACATGTGAGAGTATGGGAATTTTTATGGTGTATATTTTGTTGTTGTTTTTCAAATTTTGTAAAGTGAAAGGGGAACAATTTTGTGAATAGAAAATTTTTACAAAAAAATCAATGAAACAGGAGTTAAAATTTCAAACCAGTTAAACAGTTAAAAAGGAACTAAAATTCACACAATGAAGTTCAATAAAAATGGAAGGAGAAATAGATACTTTCCTGAAATGCAGATACTCTTTGAAGATGAAAGAATTGAAAAATCATAACTACAACTATTCATCGATGGAAGACTCACAAATTAAAGGCCGATTGTCTAAAATAAAAAACACATTAAAAAGTGATCATAGGCTGGGGAAAAAGAAGCTTGTGATCAAATAGACAAGACCCTATGAAATAAGAAAACTCCCCAACTCACCTCAAAGTGTAAAAATGATCAAAGTATATTGACAGATAATTTAATGTAGAAAAAAATGTCAACCCAAAATGTTGAAGTGCTACATGGAAATACCGTGTCTTGAAAAACTATGTACTAGATATGACAATTGTCCACGGTGAGAGAAAAATGGTGGTGACGTGATCTCAATATTTATGGAAGTGAATGAATGGCAGGTGGGATGGGAGGAAATACACTAGAGAGTGCTGGCAGTGATGCTGGGGTGGCAGCTTAGAGGTTGTTGTTTTTTTTTAAAATAATTTATTTATATATATAAATTTCACATCTTTGTAATCTAGGAGATTCACCCCTTCCCACCCTCTCTGACCACTCTCACCCCCACCCCCACCCCAAGTTGTATACTTCAATTTGGTTGTTAGCTTGTTTTGACTTTTCCTCATGGCTTTCGTTTTATTCCTGTATCCCATATATTAGTGAAGCCATTTGGTTTCTTAGAGGTTATTTTGAATTGCTTCCTGAATGGTTTTAATGATGGACTTGGTACAGTAGCTTGCTAAGGCCACAAGGAGCAGAGAATGAGACCCCCCCTTCCTGAGTTGGGGACAGACTTTCTTTAAAAACAGCCTCTGCTGGCCATGATGGCACACACCTGTAATCCCAACTACCTGGGAAGCTGAGGCTGGGGATGGCTTGAGTCCGAGGTGCCTTGGGCAACATGAGTCTGCGGTTCTCTGGGCAACAAAGAAAGACCTAGTCTCAAACAAAACAAAACAAAACAAACAAACAAAAAACAGCCTCTGCATAGAAATTTATGTGATGGGAACAAAGAAATGTGCCAACATCTACCCCTGACCCACAAGAGAACGGCTCCAGCCCTGAGGGAAAAGCGATGGCCTCTGTTCCTGGCCTCTGAAGAAGGTAGGGGACCAGCAGCTGACCAACCCCTGGGGAAGAGAAGCCGAGACCTCTGCAGAGACTGGGCATCCGGTCTTGCCTCTGACATCGCCTGATGGGAGCCCCAAAGGCCCTGGACCTGGCACCTCTGAGCGCTGTCTGTGGGTGGCGCTCTCCTGGCTGCCACTCCTAGCATCCTGCTGTCCAGCCCTCCTGGTGACAGGTGACCCGCAACCTGCTCTTTCTGGTAGATGACTTGGACTGGCAGAGGTAGCCTGCCCCCTGTGGCTGCATTAAGCTCTCTGTGTTCCCTTGCGATTGCGCCTAAGGTGGAAGAATCCATAGACAGGGAACATCCTCTGTTGGGCCGGCCGTGTCCCTACATTCAGCGAGAGGCCCTGGTTACTGTCTTTGTTTTCCTGCTTAGTTTTGATGAAGGCCTGTTCACCCTTGGCTTCATCCCGACTCCCTCCCTACACCAGTCCTGTCTGAAAGGAGGCGAGGAAGGAGGGAAAAGAGGAACCAGGAATATGAAAGGATGGCGAGGAAATACGAAAGGATGGAGGTGAGGAAAGAGAAACAGGAGCCAGGCCAAGCAGAATTAAGAAGAGTTTATTGCCGTGAGCTCTTGGGTGAGGTCCACCAACCCGGGGTGGGGGCTTAGTGAAGTCGCGCCCATGTGGACTTGGTGTCTGCTTTTTTTTTTTTTTTTGAGACCAGGTCTGGCTATTTTTGCCCGTGAAACCGCAGGCTCACATTGCCCGGGGTACCACGGAATCAAGCGATCCCCAGCCTCAGCCTCCCAGGTAGCTGGGATTACAGGCGTGCACCACCACGCCCAGCTATTTTTTGGGGACTAGGTCTCGCTATGTTGCCCCCAGCGGGACTCGAGCTGCCATCCCTAGCCCCGGCCGCTTCATAGGCTGGCGCTTACAGGCATGCGCCACCGTGCCCGGCTGGGGCAGGAACATGGCAGGTGGGTTTTGCTAGTGTGACGGGCAAGGTGAGCAGGTGGGCAAGGTTGCTCGCTGGGTGAGGTGGGCGAGGCTGAAGGCGGTCTCAGCTGTAGCTGGAGGGTAAGACTTGGGTAGGGTGGTAGCCATGATCCTCTTATGGGTGGGGACTCCTGGCGCCCCCCATCTGACCTTTCATTGCCTTGGGAGCCCCGCTAACCCACGTGACCTTTCCTTTTCAGAGTCTAACCTTTTCTACTGTAGGAAATGCAAACAGGTTGCAGGAAAGCGGGGAGAGGCTCATGTGGGAGCCGCCAGCGGGCCATGTGTGCTGGGAGTCTGCAACCCTCATGCGCTCTACCGCCAGCAGAACAAAGTGACAGCCCGTGTTTCTTGTAACACTCGATGCTCTCTGGGGACACTGCACCCTCACGGCTCATGTGACTGCAGCTGGCGCTCCGCGATGGCCTGAAGTTGGCCCCCAAATGCCAATCAGAAGCCATTTTTCACAATGCAAAGTGGGAGATGCCACGCTCAGTTAGCATCAGCGCCAGGCTTCCCGCCCCCTCTCTGGCCCCTGTGGGGACTGGTGGTGGCTGATGGCTGAGCACGGGACGATGGAAGCACGTGGCTGCTTTGTCCTTGGCTACGATGGCGCAAGGGCGTGACACCAACCGGAGATGCTTGAGCTCTGGAGACGCTCACGCAGGGTCTGTGGTTGTGGGGCCTCGTGTGCCCTCCCCGAGTGACAGGTCTGCCTGTGACCTCAGCCAGGGTCCCCATGGGCCCGGTGCCCCAGGCCTCTGATCCACCTAAACCGGCCCGTGTGGCCCAGGCTTCTGGAAACACCCTGCCTTCTCCGCGGTCGCTGCCCGAGGCTCCGGGAGCGAGGGGCTCCCATCTCCTTGCTGGTCTGTCCCTGTGTCTCCTGGGCTTGGAAGCTCCCCTGGGAAGGTCCTGCCCTGCCAGGCGGAGTCACCCTGCGACCGTCGGCACCTCCCTGGGGACCGAGCGCCCCAGACCATGGCACCTGCCGCGGGGCGCTTCCGCCAGCCGAGGCTTGTGACGCAGGAGGATGCTAGGGCCTACCTGATGCCACCCAGCACTTTGCACTGCGAGGCTGTCACCCGCCGGGAGCGCGAGGGCCACCTGTGGTGGACTTGGGTCTGAAGTTTAGGGCCATGCAAACCCAGGCCGAGGCCTGCAGGCAGAGGGCCCTCTCTGGCTGAGGCTGGCACCATTCTCGGTGGGGGTCTGCCCGGGCGCGAAGCTTGGCTTAAGAAATGCCGATGCCCCCTTGATAGCAGGTCCAGTTGGGAGCAGCCTGGGGGTGGCCGTTGGGGCCATTCCAGAGCTGCTGAGGCCTGGCTTGGTGGTGGTTGCTGACCTCTCAGGCCGATCAGGGAAGGACTGAATTGAAGGCTCCCCAGCGTCTGGCTGAGGCCAGATACCCGAGTGTCCGTCTCCACCAGTGACCAGCATGTGGCTGTGGGCACAGAGCTGGCATCAGAGTCCTGGGTGCCAGTCGTGGCTCAGCTCTTTACCACCTTCCAGTCTCTCCCTGCTTCTGTTTCTTGTTCCTGCAGCATGCATGCAAGTATGAACACACATACACACGGTGTGCATAGGCACAGGAGCATGTACAGGCGTGTATGCACACATGCATGGGTGCATGTGACTATGCACGTGGGTGTGCGCACACAAGTGGGCTTATGGACCGATGCACGTGTGTCTAGGCCATGGATCCACACACATGCGCACATGTTAGCACACACCCGGGTGACAGAGTCTGGATACATGCTGTGTGCATGTACGGGTGCATGCAAACATTTGTGAGATTGCATGTGTGCAAATGCATGCACGGATGCATGTGTGCACACATGTGTGTGCATGCACATGTGTGATAGGAGTAAGCACCCTGTGCTGTTTCAGGAGGCTGAACTGAGATAAGTGTGGGGGTGTCCCCACTGGGGGCTGTTCCTTCAGTGTTCTTGGAAGGAGTGACTGTGGCACCCTTTGCCTTGGTCTTTGCCAGGCTGGCTTGCTCTTCCAAGGTGGATCATCCTCTCTGCCCCCACCTGTGGCTGACAATCTTTTCTGACCGCACCTTCGATTTCTGGAAGCTTCCATAGCTGGCCCCGGGGAAGCTGGTCCCTATCCTGACCTCTGGTGTTTGTCCCTGTGACCTTCTACCCTGAGCTTTCCTCTGCTCCCAGATCCTGTCCTCAGTCCCAGAGCCTGGGCCTGAACTGAGCCTCCGCTCAGGCTTCACTGAGCCGAGCGCCCTTTTATGACTCTTGTGCGTCTAATCCAGAGCTGCTTCTGCTAATCAAAGCCTTCGCCGCTTCCCTGGCCCTTCATGGATTAAAACGAGAAGCCACTTAAGGGTGACAGTCCAGTTGTTACTCTCGTGCAGCACCGAATGGCGTTTGATGGCGTTTCCGGCCTCTCCTGTGATTTCAATCTCTGCGCCCGTCTCCACTCCCAGCCATGCACCCACCTTGCCAGGGCCCCACTTTCCAAGAGAACCCTATCAGCAGAGAACCCGCTGGGCACCAAGTGGGCACCAAACCCACCCCCACCAGCCGAGGTGCACCCACGGGCAGCCTGGGGACATGCTGGCCACCCGGCTTCCATCTGCTCTCCCAGCTCCTCAGGCGCGGTAGGAGGCCTCACCCCTGTTTGTTTGTCAGGTTTGGGGCGTCCCTCTGGCTGACCCCGCGGCCACCGGTGCGCAGCCCTCTTCCTCTCCGCCAGGTCCGCCTCCCCGTGCTGCAGCCTGGCCCCTGTTGCTCTTCTGGTGCGTGTTTCCACGTGGCAGGAGATCAGTCCTATTCTCAAACCCCTGGACTGGAGCTGGGGAGGCAGGACCCCTCCCTGACGCCCGTGAATAGCAGGTGGTGGGCATCCCGGGTGCAGACACAGGGTCGCCAGTGCAGGGGGCACTGATGCATTGTGGGGTGCAGGTGAGCAGAGCATTGGGTGACTTGGGGCCCCCAAAGTGGGCACATTCACCCAGAAACAGAGGTCCTGAGATGTTTCAGGACCTCCTCAGGCTGTTTCTGGCAGTGTCTCCCGGGGGGAGTCCGTATTCAAAGCCAGCACTCACTGGTCAAGGCTGGCATGGGAGAGGGTCATTCAGGAAAGGCGGGTCTGTCTGCGAGGTGTCTCCGTGTCATGGAATTGGCGCTTCTCCTGCTTTCCTGGCCTGCAGATCACCTGAGGTTTTGTTTCCTTGCACACTCCCACCTAGTGAGTCTGGGGTGGCACCCAGCTCCCTGGCGGAGCTATTACCAAGGCCTGGATACCTAGTCTTCTGGCTATGGCTGTACCCTGTACCCCCGTGCCCCCTGCACTCCTGCACCCTCAAGCCCCCCACACCCCGCAGAGGGCCTTAGCTTCAGCTGGAGCGCGTGTGGCAGGGCCGCAAGTGTGAAGGTCAAACTTGCCTGCTCCGGAAAAGAAACCTCGGCTCTTCTCCCTCCGAAGCACGACCTTGAAGGGCGTCCCCATTCACGAGTCTTCCTCTGCAGCTAGAAAATGGACAGTCTTCAACAGTGGGTCACCACACCCTGCCCACCACCAAAGTCCCCATAATCCTCTCTGGGGCCCCTTCCTCCCTTTGCTCCAGTCCTTCCCTGCCCCCTCTGCAGCCCCAACTCTGTAGTCAGATTTCTAGGGTCTGTTTTGGTTTCCTGTTTCCTGTTCCTGCATTTTTCTTTGTATTCCGCACAAGTGTAATAATCATCCAGTGTTTGTCTCTCTCCTAACTTTTTTCATTTAGCCTAGCCCCGTCCAGTTCCATCTGTGGTGTTGCACATGGCAACAGGTCGGCTCTTTTTTATAGCTGCATACTATTCCATTGTGCACATCTACCACATAGTCCTGGTTCATGCCTCTGTCTTTGGCACTTGGGCTGTTTCTGTGACTTGACTTTTATAAATAGCTCTGCAATGAACAAGGGTGCAGCTATGCTTTTGAATTAGTGTTTGTGTATTCTTTGGGTAGATACCTAGGAGAGGGATTGTTGGGTCAGATGGAAGATCTATTATTAATATTTTGGAAACCTCCATATCAACCATTCATATCCATACCAAACTATCCATATCAACCATTAATTTACAAGGGCTCCCACATCTTCTCCAACACTTGTTGGGTTGTGAGCACAGCATTTTCTTTCTGTTCCGTTTGATTCTTGGTAACTGATTATCTTCCAATTCGAATGGTTTGAGAGCCACTGAATTAGATTTTGTAAACACTAAAGACTGACTTCTCTTGCCACTTGTGGGATGTGCAGCGCTGGGTCTTGATGGGTGTGCAAGCATTGGCAAGGTGAAGGAATTGGGCCACAAAAGATAATTCTAGCAAGTAGAGCAGGATGTTGGGCCAGGTGACCTTTATTTTTTTGAGGTTAGGTCTTGCTATGTTGCCCGAACCCACAGACTCAGGTGATCCCTAGCCTCAGCCTCCCAGGTAGCTGGGGTTACAGGCACACGCCAACACACCCAGCTATTCTTTTGAGACTAGGTCTTGCTATGTTGCCAGGGGTAGTCTTGAACCCGCAGACTCAAGTGATCCCTGGCCTCTACCTCCCAGTGCTGGGATTACAGGCACACACCACCGTGCCCGGCCTGGAACAAAGTGACATGTGAAGATGGCCTTAGCTGTCCTTTGGACTGGCTCATAGCTTGTGAGATGCAATAGAAGCAATGGGCCTCATTGCATCTGGGTTTATAGCTGGGTTTCCGGTGGGGAATCCATGGTCAAGATCAAGTTGCCTTACGGGAGGCCAAAATTCCTGTCTTATCTTATAAGCTGCTGAGTCAGTGCCCTGGGCATATATTTGTAGGAGGATTAAGATTTCTTTTGAGAGAGGAAGAAGGAGTCAGAAAGGACCAGCTTGACTAGAAAACAGACTTTGGTTATTGAATTCAGGAAATGTTGAAGAGAAAAATGGAACTTTGCCAGGACATGGGCATGAACTTGAAACCGGTGATTTAAGCCTCCCAGGGCAGGGTGACCTCAGTTGACAGCCAGTTGGGTTTCAGTCATACTGTTTCAGCAAACAGATGGGAGACCCGGAGCCTGGAGGCACTCATACACTGGCCCAGGCCACCTTGGGCTGAGATGCTCCAGTTTTCATCTGGCAAGTGGAGGACCTTGGGTTGCCACAGCCCCATTGAGGCAAGTGTCTTGTCACTGCAGGGGGTCAGCAAGCTGTCTTCTGTGCAGGCCTAAGGAGCCGAGGTTCTCAGCTTTGCAGACCCATTTGTGCCCGTGGCATTGACTCAGACCACCTGCTGTCGGTGGAGAGTAACCGTTTTAGCTTTGACTATTTCTTGTCCTTTTCTTTGATTTATCTCCATTCCACAAGTGAGACCATCTGGTATTTGTCTTTTTCCTTCTGACTAATTTCAGCCCATGTAATTCCTTCCAGCTCCATCCACATAGCTGCGAATGGCATGAACCTGCCTTTTTGATTGCTGAATAATATTCCACTGTGTAAATAAGCTACAACCTTTGGATTCATCTGTCTCTTTGGGGGCATTTGGGCTGTTTCCCTATGCTGGCTGTTGTAAATGGTGCTGCTGTCAGCATCGGAGTAGTGGTGTTCTTCTGAATTAGTGTTCTGTGTCCTTTGGGTAGATTCCCAGAAGTGAAATCACTGGACCAATTGGTAGCTCCATTTTCAGTAGTTTGAAGGTCCTCCATAGAGTAGCCCTCCATAGTGGCTGGACCAGTTTGCATTCCCACCAGCAGCCACACCCTTCCTTGACCTTGCTTGCCTTGTGTGTATGTGTACGTGCATATGTTGCACATTTGTGAGTACCGTGTGTGTGCATGCACACACTTGTGAGTGCGTGTGCTTATAATGAGGTTTGACTAATCATCTTCAGGTCTCTCTGGCCCTGAAACTCACGGATTCCATGTCAGGTTTTTAGGGCTAGCTCTCCCTTATCCTTCGCCTTCCCTCCTGCGCCAACTCTGTGAACACCATCTCCCCTTTGATCTGCTTCCTCTCTGCCTCTCTACTTCCAGGCTGGAGGGATGATCCTTCCCCAGAGTCCACCAGCTGCCATATCCAGGATCATGAATCGAGCCGGCCGGAGGTGAAGGGTGTGTAATTGCTGTTCTTTTGCATGGTCTCTCGGAGTTGAAGTCTGCAGCTGTCTCACCATAGCTGCGTCTCTCTCTTCTTAAGAGGCCTGAACCTCCCCTGCATGTTTTCCTTCAGGAAAATATAAAAGGAGTTCATTTTCACAGAGATTATGAAATCCTTCTCCTTCTTTTATGTTGACAACACAGGTCTTAGCAGATCCACGATCTTTGTGCTGAATAGAAAATAGAGCTTTACAAAGGCCACGCCGAGACTACAATGGGGTGTGGAGATGGGGGCTTGAACCCAATTTGGATTACCAAGCCCAGCAGCTTGCGTTCTGAAAGGAAAGCAGGAAGGGGAGGGGGGGGTCTTTGGAGCTGGTGCTGGGCGACAAAGCCTGGTGAGTCCCACATGCCCTGCCTTGTTGTCACCCCTCCTCTAAGGCCATGCAGGGGGGCTGAGCCACCCTCTTGTCCCCCACACTCTGGGGCTCCGTGTGTGAGTTGCCAGCCAGGTGCAGGGGAGGTCCTGCTGTTGGAAGCCTGGCTGGCGTTGAGCCCGGACACTCAGGGGGAAGCTGGGATGTGGTGGAGGCGTTTAACCTCTCCACATTCCAGGGTCTCTCTCTGTAAACCTGGGTCAATCATTTATTTCCCAAGTGCAGCGATTCCCATCTAGGGAGTCAGAGGCACCACAGTGACACTTTGGGGAGTTCCTGAACCTGCCACCAGTGAGTCAGGATGGTGACACTTTGCTCCCTCCTGCTTCTCCCCACAGCCCGTTTCTTTGCATCTTAGGGTGGTGATTGAAATGTCTGCAGAGCCAGGATGGGCATGGTGGGGCATGCCTGTAGGTAGCAGCCTAGGAAGCCATGGCCAGGGCCAGGGATCATGGTTTGAGTCCTGCCAGGGGCACGTAGCGAGACCTAGTTCCAAAAAAATAGCTGGGTGTGGTGGCATGCACCTGTAATCCCAGCTACCTGGGAAGCTGAGGCTGGGGATTGCTTGAGTCTGTGGTACCCCAAGCAACAAGAGCCTGCGGTTCCACGGGCAAAAATAGCAAGACCTAGTCTCAAAAAAAAAAAAAAAAAAAAAAAAAAAAGGATGGGCAGGGGAACCGAGGAGATGTTTTCCCAAAGGAGACATCCAAGTGGCCAACAGGTCTGTGAGAAGAGTCCGCATGTCGTTCCTCACCAGGGAAATGCAAACGAAAACTGCAGCGAGGTGGCTCACACCTGCTAGGATGGCTGCGGTCAAGAGCACAGGCGAGGATGGTGAGGCTGCAGAGAGGAAGGGAGCAGATGCACCGCTGGTGAGCATAGCGCTGGTGCAGCCTCTGCGGGAACAAGGGGGCAGGTCGCTGGGAAGTCCAAGGCAGATGGACTACTCACCCCGGCTCCACCGCTGTGGGGAATACACGGAGCACGGAACACACCTTGTTTCCGAGCCTTCTATAGCGCCATGCGAAGATGGTTCACAGGCGTCTGGACCCTCACACCAGTCCTCTGAGGAGAGCCCAGCTGTCCCATTTTCAACGCGCCTGTTTAAAAGGTGAAAAGCTCAGTCTCAGGAAGCTGACTCCCGCAGCATGACCGGAGCACGCAGAGGGGTGTGTGTGTGGGAGGTGTGGGGAGGTGGGGGCCTGCACTCTGCCCCGGCAGCTGCTGCCCAGACCCCCTCCTGGTCCAGGTCCAGGCACAGAGAGGGGAAGTGAGGGCCACAGAAGCCAACGGGGTGGCCGTCAGCACATGAGTGTGAGAATGTGTGATATGGAGGGAGTAGGTGTGTGTGTGACTGGGGGGGTGTGAGTGTGTGATGTGGGGAAGGGTGTGTGATTTGAGAGGTGTGAGTGTGTGATGTGGGGGGGTTGTGTGTGACGTGGGGGAGGGTGTGAGCGTGATTGGGGTGTGTGAGTGTGCCATGTGGGAGTGTGTGACATGGGGGAGGGCGTGAGTGTGATGGTGATGTGTGTCATGTGGGGGACGGTGTGGGTGTGTGATGTGGGGGAGGATGTGGGTATGTCACGATGGGGGAGGGTGTGCGTGTGTGATGGGGGAGGGTGTG
>PVHY01026738.1:0-16971 GCA_004024945.1 Uropsilus gracilis
CGCGTAGCGGCGCCAGCGCTTTTGGGCTTTGGGATGGGCGCCGTTAACTCCAGGTGGGTTCCTTCCCCACCCCCGTTATCAACTCAGTCCCAGTCCGAGGTAAAGTTAGGTTGAATAGGCAGGGTCCATACAGATGCAAATGGCCAGGCTGCCTCCTTCCCAGGCTGTTTCCGTGACAACAGCCGGGAGACGCCACAGTGTGCTCCAGGTAGGGAGCATATCCTACCTGTCTCAGGTGGTCTCCTCCCCCAGGTGCGGGTGGGCTACCTGCTTCTCTCAGCAGGGTCGGAGTCCCCTTTGCAGCTGCCTCTTTTGTCCGCGAGAGCCTCAGTCCGCTCTCAGGACTTTGGGATGGGCGCCGTTAACTCCAGGTGGGTTCCTTCCCCACCCCCGTTATCAACTCAGTCCCACTTTATTTATTTATTTTATCCTGGGGCTTTCCCACTTCACTAACATTTGTTAACTATCCTGATCTTTTGTACGCTTCACCTCCCCTGCCTTCTTCCCCCTCCTCCTCTCTCGTTCCATGGTTCAGTCCCATTGGTTGTTTTCATTTTTTATTTGTTTGTTTGATTTTCCCTATATCCCTCATATAAGTGAGACCATCCTAAAATACAGAATATATTCTTGAAAGTATTTCTGCAGATGACCGTCTGACAAGGCAATGTATTACCATCATTTAAATATTCCTTATGCATTTTATCTCCAAATTTAAAAGAAAACACGTAACATTATATAACATGGGAGAAATTCTCAATTACTTTTTGCTAGGACATTAATTTCGCAACAGAAAGAATCCTAAAAAGAAAAAGTTAAAGTCTCATCAAACTTGAATGAAAGCAGAGAGAAAAGGAAGCTATAAAGATAGCCTTAAAGTCAGATGAATGAAGAGCAGAGCCAAGTATAGGGGGTTTCTGTATAAGACACAGGCACAGTTCATGGCAAGCCCAGTCCTTGGAGGTGGCAAATCCATGTGGAATGGTTTCCAAAGTGAGCTTAAAGTTCTAGGTTTTTTTTTAATGCCATTCTTAGCAGCAATAGTAGAAAAATATGTTTCCAAATGATGCCATTACTTCACCTTTTTGTCACAAATCTACTATCAGATAAGAAAGCATCCAGAGTTCCCTATATTTCTATTCTGCCTGAGTAATTACTCCTAGAATATTAACTAAAGCATTAAAGTCCAACCAGGGCTATTTTTCATAGCCATAGATTGCCAGTACAATATAATAATGCCTCAACCCCGCAATGAAAGGCTACCCTCCAGCAGGTAGGATACAAATTTATTTGTATCATTATAACACACTTTGGAGCATGGATTTGGAGGCAACTTGTCTAGGGGCCAAATACCACCCATTCGCAGGTTAGAAGGCCAGATAGATACCTGTTTCAAGAGAATTCATTTAACCCTACCACCTACATCAATTTAAGGCTTAATTTAGATGATGGATGAGTTGGTCTTAACCTTTTCTCTTTAATATACCATAATTCATAACTACTCTGTGGATATGAGTACATTTATTCTTCCTGAGTTACCTTAAAATGAAGTACATTGGTAGGGAAGTGCTATTGGGTTTCACTGGCTGTAAATTAAAATAATAAAATTAATGTCAAATGTCATCTCAGCATATAGTCTATTACCATGGTAACCCATAGGTAACTGAGTTGGTAAAATTGCAAATTACATATTCAGCTATTTAAAGATGTCAATGAAATGAAGTCATTCAATCAAGCTCCTCATTGCTTGCACTGTTTAACCAAGACGACCTGATTAGAGTCAAAGCGAGAAAACCACAAGGTCTCTTTGTCCTGCCTGCCATTTCTACTCTCCAGTCCAGCTGGCTCATGGCTGTAGGTCATATTTAGCAAGATGCTAATAGGGATGTATTTCCTTGACGGGATGGCACCAAAGCAATTTTACTCACAAAATGCAAACAGTGAAGACTGAAGTCTTATTTATCCCTCAGATGCAAACACCTTGAGAACTGAGGAGAGTTTTTGCTTTTTTTACCCCCTTCTGTCCAACCCTGAGCCCAGGTCTCTATGTCAGACTACTCTATGGTCCAAGGAGCTCAGATAAGAATGGGATCAAACCATCTGCCCCCTTCCAGGATGGGGACAGAGCCTCGAATCAGTCTCCAGTCTCCTCCATCACCTGCTCCTCCAGCATGACTGGGAGCCAACATGCTGCTATCAACTCAGGGTCTTCTTGGCACCTACCAAATGTGCCCTTTTTGTAGCCCCAAATGTTAGTCCAGTCCATACACAACCAGGAGCAGAGACTTCCTCACCACAAAACTCCTGAGAGGCCTGTGCTTTCCCACACAGTCGTCAAAAACCACTTGAACCAAACTGGACTATGGCTTTCAGAGGACAAAGAACAAGTGAAGTGAATGAACCTATGTGTCTTTTGAGCATGATGCTGTGGTAATGCATAGGCCCAGAGATGGAGAATCCCATGCTTAGCAACACGGAAGCACCAGTCACAGAATTCCTATTTGCCTATGAGCTTTACATAAGTAATGCTTATTAATAGGATCTTAATAAGAAACAAATTGACATAAGGCCTCTCTCTTATCCCCAAGTAGTTTCACCAGCAGATGGAGAGAGCTCTTCAGTCACTCCTGAAATACCTTGAAGAGCCACCGGCATTGTTGCCCTAGCAACATTCTGTAAGAACAAATCTTGACCCAGATGAGAGGGTAAGGCAGGTAATGTGAAACTGTCATTGCAGAATGAAGTCTACCCAGAAAAAGACACATTAACTGTGTCTGCTAGACGGGATCTTTCTCACCCTGGGCAATTCTTCCAGCAATTCTGAATTCCAGGCTGACATCCAGAACTCTTTTTAGAAGGCTGAGCTGCCTCACCCTCCATGGACATAAAGATATAACCCAGCCCAGATTCATGTCTAGTACATCAAGAGAATAGGTCTCCTGGTCCCCAAGGTCAATGTATAAAGAACAAGGGGGGCCAGTGTTAGTCATAATGGGACAGAGCTCTCGGAAGGTCCCCAGAGCAGCAGTCAGGATGAAGAAAGTTCCACGCATGTGCAGTGAGCAAATGGGACCCAAGGGAAAAGCCCTGCATGACCTAAAATGCCACCAAGGGCCTATTGCCCCTCTGAGATCACCAGCAGGAAAATCAAGCCTTGGCAACATAGACCCAGAGACACCCCCCCACTCCTTCCAACTGCCATGCATCATCCAGACAGCTGCTAGGAGACCTGAGAGGAAGAACTCCTAAAGCCTAATTGAGCCTAGGTCAAACCAGAAGAGAGTGAGTTATCCAGAGCTTTTCAAACGTCTGGATCAGATTATTCTAACTTTATCTGACTCAACCAAATGTGGCTTCATTCCCACAGATAGTAGAAAGGGTCTCAATAGGAAGATCAGGCCAGTTAGAGATAAACAAAGGTAGATTTCCTTTGTAAAATATGTGATTTTATCATTTGTGACCTTGCTCTACAGGTGTGTGCTTAGAGCAGCTCATATTCCTGCACATGTGCGCATGTAAACATGCAGGCATGCACTCACAGTTACATAAAGAGAAAGGCAGAGGCTGGCATGCAGAAAACAAAATTAGAACTGACTCTTCTGAACAATGGTTTTATGAAGAAAGCTTTATTTTCTTTCTGTTGATTTATATTCTCTAAATTCACTATAATAAGTCTATTTTAATAAGTCCTCTGTAAAGATAATTACTTTTACAATGATGAGAATACCCAGAATATCTTCTGAGGAAAATGACCCTTGTTATATACTAGATAGTCAGCCAATCTCCAGATGCATTCTGTAATGCCCCAAGGGTAAGAAATCAATTCCTCTGGTTTGCCTGGACCGGGGCCCCAATCGATGGCCACATATAAACTTGGATAAGAAAATGAAGGCTTAAGCAACACTTAGTTCAGCTCACAGACATGTGCTATAGCATAATTCTCCATAGATCTTGCTAAAGAATACTGTCCCCAAAATTTACCAATTCTGTGTTGGTACAATCTCATATCTTTTAGAAATTCTCTTTAGTACCTGTGGAGATGGTGCATTCTGAGCATGCTCAGAAGACCCCCTAGCTGCAACAGACCCAAATACTAAGAGCCCTAGACATGCACACCACTAGAGTATTTGAGAGTTTAAGAGTAAATGGAACCAAGATCCTTCTGCACGATTTGCCCACATTGAGCATGCTCATACTCACCCCGACATCCTTCGAATCTGACAGCCATGGGACTAGAGGCACCATATTTCTAACATCACATGTGTATGGCATCATCAAGACTCTTCAGGTTTATAAAGATTTCACTCCTCCACACGATGGACAAGGCTGAATTTCCAGAACAAAATTTTTTTTTCTTATATAAAGTCTAATTTTCATCTTTTCTATAAATTGTGCCACAGCTCAACAGATCCCAAAAAATATGATGAAATTTGAGTCAAATGTTACAACCCCCTGAACACTTTGAAAGATAACGTGCAACCCCTCATTCCAAGTAATTAAAGCTTATTGGAACCTGCCTTGATTCTAACAGTGGAGAATCCAAAGCTCTTATCTGACAGGTTAATGAGGATTTGAAATGAATAGTATTGCTAATGAGGGTCTTTAGAAATTAATCATATCATATTATTATTAACAACTGCAAAAGCTAAACTTCCAGAGATTAGATTACATAGGATAATTTTTAAATGTGAGCAAGCCAATATTAAAGTGACAGAAGGCTGTTTCCAAATGGGAATAATAACACACAAAGCATAGAATAAAAAGTAAGAATGGATAAGGCAATTAAGATGTTCCTTCGTTTGAATGTCTCTATGTATTTGAAAATTCAGTATGTCATTAAATAAGAGTTGGCACGTTGTTTTTATCTCCCACATTTGGTACTATGTGAAAAAAGAAATATTTTAATGTTATGAAAAATGGAACATAAAATGGAACCATTTTATTTATTCAGCAAATTTCACTCCCTATAGCACTTTGCATATCTTTCCTAATTCTTCACTTGGCTCCTTTTTCTTAGGTGGCCGGGTGCTCAAATCAGAGCACCCACACAGCTGCCACCCTGCCCATCAGGTGCATCATGAGAGAAGTCTAGTGAACAAAAGTAGCCAGGCAGGTACAATGAACCCATGAAGAGTTTTGAGAGACACTGTCTTTCCCAGCAGGGAAGAAGTCAGAGCTGTCAAAGACAATGTTTGAGCAATAAGCAGAAGTCAGGTTTTTTGTTTTTTTTTTTTTCATTATCCTGAAATCAACATGAAGTTATTTAAGAATTGCACATGTGGGGGGACTGGGGAGTACAAGTACCAGCACCAGATCCCTTCTGACACTGTCAACAGGCTGGAGGGGGGTTGGGTAGGTTGGGAGACCCTTTAATTGTTTATGACAATAATTTAGGGAGGATGGGTTGGTACTTGGTACCTTGGACTATAGGAGAACATCAGGGTGGAAAAAAAAAACAATGGATCCAGGAGATCTTAAAAATGTAAAGAAACAGTAGCTGGGAGGAAGAGGAACGAGATCCTTCAAATTCCCTCTCTAAAATAATTTCCAGGACATTTTTGTGAGGTTGATATGGTTGTCGTCTTTATTAAGAAAGCAAAGACTCAGAAAAGCATGAAGATGTAAAGAACAGAAGTCCAGGTTCCTACCCAGCTCAGGCTGAGTTAGAAGCCCCATCCTTCCACAGGACAAACTTCCTGTCAAGGGGAACATCACTTCCCACACCTTTACACACTTATTTCTGAACAACTCTTGCTATGCGCTTCTCATTTCTCTACTTCTAGTTTTCGCTGACAGAACTAACCTTTACTATGATTCTTCCTCTTCCAGTGGGCATCATAAACTCTGTGACATCTGTGTTCCCTGCCAATACTGTTTTTGTTTTTTTTTTAAACAAGAGCCCTCTATTAGTTTTTTTAAAGGATCTCAGAAACTTCTCCCACTGTACTGTAGACAGTTACCTTATTGACTCCTGGTGCCCAAGTTGGCTACACAAAATTCCTTGTCTGCTACCTCTGATCATTGCTTGCTTTTCATAACGCAGTGAAAATAAATGTCCCCTCTATTCCCTTGCCTTAGCCTCTTAAGCTTTCTCCCTCTCCTGCTAATAATTGTCTCAACGATCTGTCCCAGTTCTATGAGATATTTCAAATCATGTACAAAGTTGAGACAGCAAGATACATCTTGTGGCTTTTCTCAAATACTTTATTTCTCCTCCTTTTATTACCTGCTCTCACATCCCAAAGATTTATTGACCTCATCCCTTGATCGGCAATGTCACATGTAATTCTTCTTCTTTTAAATTTATGAGCTAGGGATTGAAATGATCATGTGTGGAGTGATGGCACATTTCCTACCAAATAGAGACCTGTGGTCACGAGTTTCAGGTCACCAAACACTGCCAAATGATCTTTCAGATGGCTTCCCATCTCTCTGGACACAGTTTTTAAAAAGTACAAAGCTTAAAAGACCATTTTTCACATCTTCCCTTTGCATAACCTCTTTGGGAGTTTTAAATCGGCAAAACAAACCCACTCATGTAATCAGGCATCCATTCCCCCAGGCGAGCAATCAGCATCCACCCCACTGAAGGTCACAGTGATAACTCCTTCCTTGGAAGTCCTTTAGCATTTACTTTCTAGATCAGTGCTTCTCAAACTTTCCTGTGCACTTGAATCACCTGGGGATCTTGTTCAAATGCAATCCAATTCTGATTCAGTAAGCTGAGGAGTTGGAAGGGAGGAGGTGTTGAGATTCTACATTTCTAACAAGTTCTCTGGGGTGACATTGTTGCTGGTCTAGGACCCATCCTCTGAGTAGCAAAGTGAGGCATGCACAGAATATATGCTAACTTGCACAAAAAGTACAATAGCATGCTTTAGAGCATACCTGGCTATATTGCATAGTTTCATCAGCTATGCACTACTACACTCACTGGCTGCACATTCTTGAGGATATACATAGTCCCTCTCCCCAAGTTTCTCACTTATGATCTCAATAAGAGAGTCTACTTAACAGATTGTTATGAGGATTAAATGAATAAATGCTATGAGAGTGCTTCTCATAGCATCTGGCACATAACAAATGCTTAATAAATAGAGTTTGTTATCACCATCAGCATCACTCTCCATCTAGAGTCCAAATTTATTGTCTGAGGTTGTGGTGTTTTAGCTCCCTGAATCCTTAGAATTTCTCACATAGCATCTCTTTATAGTGATGAGGATGTGGGTGAGCTTATGTTCACCTCATTTGATGGTTTTTCATTTCTCTTCATCTGAGCAAAATGTTCCTGTAAAGTTCTTTAGTAGGCAAATTCCTATCTATGAGAACTCCTCCACCCCATTTTACCCACTTCAGAGAGTGTGAAATATTGTAAGGCGTACATCCTTTTATATGCAAAAGTATAAATTTCTATATATTACTTCTAAAATATACATTTACAGCATAAATTCACTTTTGTTATGCATTAACAAAGCAGATTTAGAATGAAGTTGAGTCACAAATATCACTGAGAGAAAAACTGCGATATGAAGTAATAAGCACATGTGGGGTCAGCGATCCTAGAGTTGAGGAGAAGAGAAGAGGGTGGGGTGATTTAGCGCAACAGTGGGGATCCTGACCCTGGACAGATCTCAACAAATGAAACATACCATCATTTCTTTCTTCACAGTCATAAGCAACTAAGCAAATTACTAATGACACCAAGCCACCTGGCCCTTCACGGGCCACCTCAGTCCCATGGAACCACCCACTCATCTGTTTACATGTCTGCTAACCACTACACCACACATCATCCCACAAATCAGCGGCCTCACACATATACTGATACTATCTCTTGGTGCTCTAGAATTGACTGGATGCCGCTGAATAATTTCTCACTTGGATTCTCTCAGGCAATTGCTCTCAGATGTCAGACAGAACCAAGTCACCTCAACTCTAGACCAGAGTTGACTGACTGACATGCTTCATTACTCACATGCCTGGTGCCTGGATGACCGGAACTACTAGGGGGCCCGCAGGCACCTCTCTCTCCCTGCAGCCTCTCTTCATGGCTGGCTTGAACTGCCACACCAGGTATGATCTCACGTCAGTCAAACTCTTACATGAAGGTGAACTTCCCTTCCTAGCCTCCTCCACCATGAGATCCAAGAGACCCAAGTCAAACCTGCAAAACTTTCTTCTTTTCAGAACACAACTTTTCGTTCTTCCTGTAAATTAAAATTTTCTCTAGCTCCATCCTCATAGAAGTTTGCCATGAAAACTTCTTAAAGGACTTCAAATGTCAGGCAGCAGTACTTCCAATGCTTCCTACCAGCCAAATCAGGTTCCTGGAACAGAAATGACACAGGGGCTCACTTCCAGGAGGTTGTGCTTCATTGGTGGAGGAGGCAAGATTTGTAGGGTAGCCAAAACTGTCCCCAGAAGCTTCTCTGACAAGTCCTTTCTAAACTTACCTGTTCCACATGGACATACCTGTCCAGGTGAGTTTTGTGTGGCAAAGAGGGGACAAGACAGCCCATCATTTTCCAGTACTGCAGTACTGTCTCCTATCAACAAGCTCAGATGACAAAGCAAAAAAAAAAAAAAAAAAAACAAAACACATTCTGTGATGGCTTCTGTTCATTCTTCAAAACATTTGGACAAAAGGTTCTTCCTTCCTTCTTAGTAGAAGGAAGAATGTTAGACACATATTGGTTAGGATTTGGATGTTTACAACTCAAACCAAAGACATTCTGAGGCCAGAGAAGGTAAGAAACAACAATGACAGGAAAAAGGAAAAGAAGCCATCTCCTCACTGCTTCCCCTATTCTTAGATGAACAGAACCCAATGACCAGAATGGTCTTTTCTTCCTCGGCGTTTTTCTCTGAAAAAAAAAAAAAAATTATAGCTGGCAAGTATTGTGCAGAAGTATACTGTTTGTTTCCTAAGTAATGAATTAAATCCAAGAAAGAAACCCAGGATTATTGATGTTCTGTTAATAAAAAAAATATTTTGAACTATTTGTAAAAGAATTTGTGTAGAAAGGGGAAAAAGTGAGGGCCCCTCCTCCCTGCATCTTGTAACCTCCTCCCCATTACTCCAGGGAACAAACCAAGAGCTATGGGTTTTCATGGGCCTGTCCCAGAGTTCACCAGGTACAGCCTGAGCTGGGTTCAGACACCAAATCACTTTTCCAAGCCAGATGTTTTCTTTTTCAGCAATGATTTTGCATCCTTATCTTTCCCTCCCATTCATAAGTAGGATAATTAAAATTGATTATCCACTGGACATAAAGTAATATATTCAGTGTTCTTTCCAAAAAATCTCTTATCTTCTTTTTGCCATAAAGCAGAGACTAGAAACACAAAGGTCTCTATTGGCATTTATCACTGGGCAACAACCAGGGTTTGTTAAAGCTAGTAGGAAGGTCACACATGTGTTCAGTGTAGCTGCTCTTATGTTCTTTCAGTCTCATATTCACTCGTTCCTCAGGCATCCTGTCCGCACAGTGTCAGAAGATTGACAACCGAGGAACCTGAAAGGCATAAGCACATGATCCGGGCAAATCAGAGAGTATTCTGTCCCCTGGCCTTAGAGTAGCCAGCCTGGGAATCAAACTGGGAGAATTATATTTCTTTCTCCGGATCTAGAAGAAAACAAGGTCTCTCTCTTTGGGGAGAACATCCAGGGAATCTCTGACACATAACATAATACAGCCAAGGAAAGAAGCTAACAGAGGAAAGGAGAGTCAAGATCTGGAAGGAGGCAGTTATGTCAAAACATCATTTGATGTCCCAAGCCAGCCTAAAGTGGACTTCTCAATTACATGAACCAACTACTCCCCCTCCCCACTTTGTTCTATTGTAGCACTTTTTGCTTGGGGCTTTGGGGATTTGTTTCTGTTTTACATCTGTAACTACAAAAATTCTCATTAAAGCAAAAATTTTTTAGATGACGTGAAACCAGACCACTCCCTCTACATAACAGCACAATCATTGAAGGTTTAGAAATATCCATTGCCTTGGCGGCATCATGGGATCCAGTGTGCCAGAGTGTAGGTAGGGTCAGCACAGCTGTAGAAGCATGTTAGCTCCCATGACAGTAAACTGACTTAGGCAGTTAGGAGGTTTCTTTCCCTCTCATACACTCACCCTATCAACTAGGGTCCCAAGGTCTGAGGCCAGGTGTAATGGAGCCATCTACATAAAAAGGGGAGGTTCCATGTTCCCCGCCCCATCTAATGAGGGCAGGTGGACCTGAGTAGTAACGGGAAGGCTGCAGCACAGAAAGAACATGGGAAGAGAGACATGGGAAGCAGTGAAACACATGGGAAATTAAGAGTTCATTTGCTTCTTGGACTTATTATAACAGGGACTCTTGGGCTTATTATAGCAGGGACTCCGGGGGCTTGGCAGAGACATATAGGGAGCTGAGACATGGAGACACACTTGGAAGAGACATGTAGAGACACTTGGAAGAAGGATGTGAGAGACTCCTGGGGAGGTTGACAAATGGTAACGTTTATCTTGATTTGTACTTTGATTTTGCTGCTTTCATGTCAGACTTGCCTGGCTTTTTCCTGCCCCTTTCTTATGGGTTCCTGCCAGGACTGGTGGCAAGCTCTCAGACCTTGGCAGCCCCACTCAAGGCCAATGCTGTTTGCTTGGGCATTTACCCATGAATAGATGAGTAACTGTGGGTGTTTGGTTGAGAGACTATTCCCCTTTCTTCTTTCCTCTCTTTGTACAATCATTCTCCTAAAGATCTTACACACTAAGGTATGCTTGTCTTTGTTCAGCACATAACAGAATCCCTTTGGAGCGTGCAAGTGTGGAGGCCCTTGGGATACCCTCAATCTGTCCACTAACACCAGAACTCACCTAAAATGGTTTCAACAAGGAGAATAAAGTGGTTACTCACATAGGGGTAGCAGGACTATGAAGGGACAGGGCAACTGACATTCGGGAAGGTCCATCTGTGTTGCCAGGTCTGGGCCAGAGCACTGCAGCAATGGAGAGCAACGGCCCCATGCCAGACAGAGAGCCCGGAACAGATAAGCCAGCACACACTGCCTCTGGTTTGCAGTCCCACAGTGCCTTGCGTGGACAACACCAGCAGGCCACAAGGACCAGGGAGATGCAAATTTCCAAGAGTCACCCTTCACCCCAGGCAAAGAGCAGCACAGGGTAAGAAACCAGTATAGGGAACAAACCAGGAAACTGGCCCATGCCCTATTTTGATAAAAATCATAGAAAAGGAGCCTTAGGAAACGGAGAAAGAAAACACTTCATTTTTGATGCCATGCAGCCCGGGCAAGGTTGACTTCCCAGAACCCCCTTCCTTTCTTTGTCCAAATGGATCAGTACTGGCTCTTCTGAATGATTTTACAACTTAGAGTGCCTCATCCTCTCTCCCTCTCACCCTTGCGCGCTCTCTCTCTCCCCCCTCCCCTTCTCTCCCCCCTCCTCTCTCTCCTCTCTCTCTTTCTTTCTCCCCTCCTCCCCCCCATTACCGCATCAGCCTTTTTGCGCTGTCTTTTCTCACTTGTTCCCAAGATAGCCTGATAGACTGGAGATACAAAAGGAAACAGAAAAGGGCTGAGGAATCTCTGAAGGCAGGGTCGGGAGTGACAAAGGACCCTAAATGTTTGATGTTCCTCACATGTGCTGCAGAACAAATGCGCCCAAGTGCCTGGTCTTTAACAAGATGAATGCAGGCTCGCGGGTGCTGGGCTTTGTTTTCGTGCATTCCCAACATAAATCTTCAGGCAGACGTTTCTCCTTAACACATACAGTATACGGGAAATTGTTTTTCGGCTATAAAAATGCATTAACAGCTCCAAAGGAGCAATTACACCATGTATCGTAAATGCACATTAAGACTAATACACCACACTTATCTAAACTTCAGTGAATCCAGGGCTGGGGGAGCCCCGGTCCAAAGGTGACTCAGATTAGTTCAAGAAATAAGACCCCAGGGGGAGAGGGCTTTCTTCGGCTGTGTCAATTACAGCGATACAGGTATAAAGCAAGAACCTGATACCATTTGGTTGCTTTTTAAAGAAGCCTCAGCATCTAGAATGAGGCTGTTTGCACAAAGGCGTGTTTATGCCCCTACATTCCCATGGTGAATTTCTGCAAGCCCTCGCATTCAGAAATCATGTGTCTCGTGCAGACAGCGAGTCAATTACTGAGGCTATCTGCCTGGTTTTAGAGTAGACTTTATTTATTACCCTTGTTATGGCTGGGATATGGAGGACCTTAACCATAATGTGTGAAATCAGATTCTTCTACTGTTGCATTACAAATCTCATTGGATGCAGTGAATTTGCTTTATTCAGGTCTATTCTGGATTAACAGGAAGGGAAATATGGATTTTTTTTTTCATCCATATAAACAATGAAGACTTGTTAGAGACTTGTTTCTGATGTTTATGGATTTCTCTTTAGTGCATACAGCCTATGGAAAATTGTTTTTAAGCAATAAACAATAATTGTATTTGGGCACACAGAGGTACTAGTGCCTTATTGCATCCAGCTTGCTGATAAATTTCTCTGGCCTATTTTTTTTCCTTATGCAGACATAAAAATACAAAGACAAACAATAAATTTTCCTCCCTCTGTTGCAACCTTTTCCTCTTCCACTTTATTTTCCACTACATTTCTCAATTGATATCACCTTTTTAAATTGCTAAATATAAATATTCCACAATGAATGTCTGTAATTAGGTTGTCTGCTCCCCTTCAAGGACTTGTTAGAAAGAGAAAGGGCTTTAATCTAAAGCAAACTAACAGAGCTAGAAGTTAATTAGAAATTAGCCATATATCCTGGGTAAATTATTTATGCTAAGCCATGTGTTACTGTAAAAATAATATACATTTACACTGACTATTGCAAACATAAAATAATTAACAATAAAAGGAAAGATATTATCCCTTAATAGAACCCTTTTGCCAACACCAATTTAATTTTCTCTCTCCTAATACTGAATGATAACCCAGGGTTCGTTTTATATATAAAGCACAATGATTATTTTAGTCTTAACTTCTCTTTTATCTGCTCTTCTCTCTTTCTCTTCCACATGTTCACTGGTTTCTGTATCCTCTTAGCAAGTCTTTTCCTTCTCTTTATATTTTTTTCCCTTGTGTGACTTTTCCTCTTTTTCCCTCTTTTCCTTCTGTTTTGTCTTTTAATTAAACACTGCAGAGACACCAACTCTTGCCCAACATTCTTCCTTTGCCTCCCACTTTTCCTTGCCTCCTGTGGTCCCTCATCCCTTTCTCTACCTCTTTTTTTCTTACTCTCTTAAGAATCCAGCCTTTTAAGGAAATGTTTATTGTTTGATCAGCTCGTGAAGAAAAAAAAAAAAAAACACCCTGCAACATAGACAGAAAATCCACTGTACTTCAACTTTGCCTCACCTCCCTTTCTGTTCTATTAGAGAGGACATAAAAGTCAAAAAAGACCGACCCTGGGATATAGTCTCAACCTACTTTGGACTCTTTGAATACAACACAAATGCTGAAATATATGCTTGGTTCCTGTGGTGAACACATATAGAGACTAGAAATTCACAGCATCCCTTCTGAGAACCAGGCATTTGTATTCATGTATTTCTGCATGCATAATCAGTATTAAATATAATCTAATGAAGTGCCTTTGTGTCTAAAATGCAGTTACCTGAGGACTCTTCTTACAAAACATTCATTGAATTTTTTTCCCATTCATGTCTGGCAGCAACAAAATACTGTGCAGCTTTTACATGGTTGGTGTAGGTGTTGTTAATGTACTTTCCACATCCATTTAAATGCAAATCTTCATGCAAATAATCACTTGGAGAATGAAAAAAAAAGAGAGAATGTGTTTAGCTGAAGACAAAGCTAGAGGGATAATAGAAAAAATGAATAGGGTGTCAGCGGAGGGCTACACAATAAAAACCTCCTCTGCACGCAAATGAAAACACATCAACGACAGCACAGAGGATTTCTCAATAGATTCTTACAGTATTGTTGTATGTAAACATGATTCCCAGCAGGTGAAACAAAATGAATGAATCTGGAAGAAATTTTCACGTGTCTCTAAGAGAAGCAAAAGGTCGAACTGCTTGTACAGAGCAGGCACTTGACCGATGCCCAGAGCATCAGCTTGTGGACAAATATTTACATCCAGAATTTCCTACAGAAATCCACATTTTGGAAGCAAACAACTCATTGTCCAAATGACTCCACTGTTAAATAATGCTGTGGGGCTGGTGTTCAACAGAAAAGCAGGAAATGAGCTGGGACTGGATAAATATCATTATACTTGAGAACAGCAACTTTGAGGCTGAATTTGGCTCTGGGGAGGGCTGGATTGTAGTTCTAGGGAAATTTCCAATTTGCACTTTTTACAAAGAAAATGTTACATCAACAAAGGTTAAGTGCTGGCATTAAGGAAAGCAGAATGGCTTCGAGTTTTCTAGTTACTTCTATTTTTAAGTACTTCTCCAAGTTTCTTTTGGATGCCATCAGAGGAGTTGACAAGAAACCAAGAAAGTTATAAAATAAAGAGGCCAAAGAGCTGGTAAGGGTGTAGGAAGGGACAAAAATGTTCTGCTCATGTCATATATTTGCAAATGAATAAACCTGTTTGTGACACATGCTGCTATATTTGAAAAAAGCCCTTTGGTTTTCTTGTGGGTTTCGTGATTGGCAATTGCTTCATTTTCCAACACCAGTAGAACGATGGCCCTTGGAAGACTTAATTTGGGGATATTTTGGAACGGTTTCAATAGACTACAGGCAGTATTGTGTGCTCTTTAGTTTGGAGTGATTTCACATTTCTTGGAGAGTACAACTGGCTAGCATCAGCTCTTTTGATTTCCTTGGCTGATACAGTTCAACAATCTTCCCAACTTCTACCACCTCATTGCCAAAAGGAGATCACATAGTGAACAAAAAAATTTTAATTAAAAAAAAAAAACAAAACTATGAACCTGATTTTCCCTACAATGGCAGTGTTTTAGCATTTAAATGAATAATCATTTTTGACAGCAATTCTCTTCTTTTGATTTTTTGAATGTATTTATTTTTGTCAATCTGTCCACTTGTCCAGAAATTCTGACATTATAGTCTGCTTCTTTACTCATCCAACCTAAACTCTGTATATTTGCATGCTTTGTGCCCATCAATTTCAAAGCAATAGGTTATAATCAGAGTTGAACAAACTCTGGAAAAGAGTTGGCTCTATGCAAGGATATCAGGTAGATTAAGAAAGATAAAAATAACCAACATTTTTCTAAATGTTTAGGAATAATGAAGGAGATAAAGGAACACAACTTTAATTTGGACCAATGCTTACTTTTCCATGCATTAAGTTGTTTGCTGTAATAAACAATACAGGCAAATGTGGAACCCTGACAGTGATGGTGAAACCAGGTGAAAAGAAAAAAAAAAGACTTTTTGACTTGAACTTCACGGTCCACCTACTATTGGTATGCAAAAATCAGCTACCAGCTTCTCTCAGCTCTCTCCCTTTCTCTCAGACCAAAAAAAAAAAAAAAAGAAAAATTTAGAAACACAGTTTAAACTTTGGACTAGTTTGCCTCAATTTACCCTCTTTTAGACTTCCATGGGTTCTTTTCCCCATCCCCAGCCTTCTCACAAAAATCCCAAGCCAAAGCGAAACTCTCAGAGTGCAGACTAATTTATTACTAAACAAAGTGATTTCCTAATTACTGCAAAAAGAAACATGTAAGTAAAACTCCAATTACTTTAACATTGCCCAAAACCTTTCTCAACAGTGTCCAAAGAACTTTCCCCAGATTGTCCAAAAATCCTGTTCCCAGATTGTTCAAAAATCCTCAGTGTCTAAGTCCTGATCATCTCACCAACATCCCTCAGAGTTCATCTCCACGTGCTCAAACACAATCTTCCTTTGGTGTGCTCCTTTAGCATGCTCCAACTCTTCCATGCTGTCTTCTCCTTGCCCTCCTCCAGGTAGAAAAAAGTTCTATAGTACTGGAACCAGCAAAGTTCACTTTCTTTTCAGGCCGGACTTTCGCACAGCCTCTCCCAGACATAAGTCAAACTCAGCAAAACAAACTCCAACACAGAGTTCAAATCTCCAGCCTCCTTAGCTTCCTTTAACAGACACACTCCTACCCTGGGTCAGCCAAAGACTGCAGGCTCCAGGCATTGGCTACATGGCCAAGCTCACATAGCTCATGTCTTCATCCTCCAAAGTCCCTGACCAAAGTGCTCATCCCACAAATGGCAGAAATCCCTTTCTTTGTTCCAACCCTCTTTATATATCCTTTTTTCCCCTTTTTCTTTATTTATATATAAATTTCAAAACTTTGTAATCTCAAGGGTTTGCCCCCCCCTCCCTCCCTCCCTTCCCCCCCTTTCCCTCCTATTCATAGTTGTGCACTTCATTTTGGTGCTTCACTTGTTTTGACTTTCCTCAAGGTTTTTATTTATTTATTTTTTTTCACTATATCCCATACATTAGTGAAACCATTTGGTTTCTGCCTTTTTCTTTGTGGCTTGTTTCAGCTAATATGATTTCTTCTAAATGCATCCATGTTGTTATGAAGTTGTCAAATTTGTCATTTTTAATTGATGAGTAATATTCCATCGTGTATATATTCCACATTTTTTTCATCCAGTCCTCTGTTTTGGGGCATTTAAGTTGTTTTCATGACCTTGCAATTATAAATTGTGCTGCAGTAAATATACGGGTACAGGTGTCCTTTTGTACCCACATTGAGGTCTCTTTTGGGTAGATTCCCAGAAGAGCAATTGCTGGGTCAAATGGTAGTTCCATTTTCATTAGTTTGAGGGTCCTCCACACCCCTTTCCATAGTGGTTGAACTAGTTTACATTGCCACCAGCAGTGTAGTAGTGTTCCTTTCTCTCCACATCCTTGCCAGCAATTTGTGTTGCCTGTTCTTTGGATGTGGGCCATTCTTACTGGTGTAAGGTGGTATCTCATTGTGGTTTTGATTTGCATTTC
>PVHY01026739.1:0-16972 GCA_004024945.1 Uropsilus gracilis
CCCCCACACACACACACACAACTTTGGCTTACTGAATGTGTTAGGCCATAACAAAAAGCCACAGACTGGGGTGGTCAAAACAATAGAAATTTATTCTCACATTCCTGGAAAGCCATAGTCCAAGAACAAGGTGTCTGCATGGTACCCTCCTACCAAGGCTCTGGTGGACCATCCCTCCTTGCCTGTGTGCGCTCAATGCTACTCCCCCCCCCCCCATAAGACCTTTTCTGTGTCTCTGTGTCCTTTTCTTTTTTTCTTGTCTATTGAAAAGACACTATTGTCCTCACAACCTGACCTAACCTTGTCCTAACCTAGTAGCATCCCATCTTGAGGCTTACCATATGTACATCTGCAAAGGATCTGTTTCCAAATAAGGTCACATCCTGAGGTTCTGGGTAGCAAGAATTGGGGGGGACAGACACACACTACTCAACCCATTATGTTTAATTATAGGTAGTAATCTGGTTGGCAAGAGAGCTTATTTAGATAATAGGCAAGATTATTACCATTGATCATTAGCAATTGTATGTATTCTTCTGTTACATAACTTGATGTATTGTGGTGTTGGGATTTGTGCTGCAAGCACCCCAGTCCGGTGAACTTTACAGGCTTTTATGCTCTTGGGGAACCAGGCATCCAGGCACAGCAGACAGGGAGGCTGGGCTAATTGTATGCCATGCAGGCAGGCCAGGCAGCAGGGGCTGGGGGGAGCAGCAAGGTGGTGAGGTGGGGGGTTGCAAGCGCAGGTGGCAACCTAGTCTCCTGGCCCCTCGCGAAGCTCTGGGCTCTCTCTTGCATTCTCCTATTCTCTTCACATTCTCTGCTCTTCCCCCAGGGTGTTGCCACCCTTTATCACTGCCTTCCGGCCCAGGTGTGCCTGCTTACACATGCACACACCCACTGGGCCCAGGCATACAATCATCAATCTTGGTTGCTGGTCATAGAGGCTGATGGCAGAAAAAACCTGACCGTATCATTTACCCTAGAGTATTTATTCATCCACTCACCTCTAATGTGACACGGAGGAGGCAAAGATTACATCTTTTCTTGTCTATTGCACCTGACAGAATGTTTATTTATACATTAAAACTCCCCTTTATCTGTCACAGCAAAAAAATTAATGGAGCAAGAATCTTAGCATTCACTTTGTCCCTAGTCTGTTCCCATTCTACAAGTCAGGAGCTGTGATGAGACCAGGTCAACGATACTCTAGAAGCAGTAGCCGTCAGCGCTTAACTGCTCTCTGAGGTGTACTTTCTTAGCGCACCTTCTTTTTTAATCAGCATTGTCTCTATATTGACATATTTGCCAGAGTGCTGCTAAAAGCGTACAGCTACCAAAACCCTTAAGCATACAACTACCAAAACTGTGAAGAAGTCTTGGAAATTTCCAAGGCTTTTTCTCTCTTTGTACTGTTAGAATTCTAACCCACCAGACTCCTTTCAAGAGTATCTTCACAATTCAATTGCCTGGGAGATCTTGGAAGCTAGGGACGCACAAGGGTCCACCTGTCCCTGGGAGAGTCACATGTGAGATGAGCATGACTGAGTCGGGTGACTTGACTTTGATCTTGATGCAACTGCTGTCTCCTTGATGAAACCATCTCATCTGTGAACTCGGCAGGACTCTCCAACGGTCCCTTCTAGGTCTGTTCTAAGAGTTACTATCCTGCTTGTCATTCCATGTGTGGGCTTTTCTTCCATCCCAATTAACTTCTGCCTTGGGATCTCTTATATGACTTTGTGATCATCGCAAACCTCCAATGTCTGCATCATAGTCGGCATTTATGAATCAGGCACCGCTGGTGATTCCAGAACCATGGGAACCAAAACCCAATGGGCCTGTTGCACCCTGTGTGACACCCAGAAGACAAAGGGCTCTGTGTTTCTGTGTTGCACCCCAGCACACAACAGACAGATAGGTCGGTGCTGTGAGTCAGCTTCCTGCATCCTGTGCAGCGGAAAGGAAGACCTGCACACAGAACAGCCCCGGGAACAATGGCCACTTCCGGCAGTGGCCGGGTGACTTGGATCTCTGAGGGTCCGAGACCTCATGCAGCTCAGATGTCACTTTCCAGCAGCGCTCCCTGCATTTATTTGCAGACTCTCTTTTGCAGACCTAGGATAATGCCTGCCTTTGCTCCGTAACCAGTGTTCAGCAGTTTGCAGCAAAGTAGCCCTGGACTGGCCAGAGTGTGAATTTCACTTTCCAGTGGGAGGAGGGACAGAAATGGCCCATTTGTGGTTGCAGGGAGTTAGACATTCACATACTCCAGTGCCAACCTGAAATATCCTCCTGCCAAATGGTAGCACCCTAGAAATGGGCCACATTTCTTAGTTCTAGTCTGATGTTCAAGTTTATCAATAGCCAATGCTGCTTTGCACATGCAGATGTTATGCCCACCTCCGCTGTGGGCACCCACACGTGCTGACCTGTCCAGGGTGGGTACATAATGGTGTGCGGTTCCAATGCACAATGCTGAGGCTCGCTGTGTTCCAGTGTTTTGGTGGTTCCCGAGCGAAAAAAAAAAAAAAAAAAAAAAAGAGGGTGAGTAGCAAAGGAATAACAAAGTCAAAGGATAGTAGCCGTACTTCATAGCAGACAGCCCCATGCAATGGAGTTATTTCTTTTGTGTGTTCAAGAGGTGCTGCTCTTACTGCAAGGGAAACTGCTGATAGATCAGACAGACGAATGGGCTTGTCCGGGCTCAGTGCTACGCCGAGCGCTGTGAATGGTGGCTGCTCACACCCGGCTCCCCTCACTTTCCAAGAGGATCCCAGCTGATTCTGTGGTGTTAAACGACATATGAGAGATAGGGAGGTGTCAGCAGCTCGGCCCAGAAAGCTGGGATTGGGCAGTGGCTTCCTGTAATCACAGGCCCTGGCTGGCTGCCCCATCTGGCAGTGCGTGCTGAGGCGGTGGGCTGGGAGACAGCTGTGCCTAGCACCGCAGACGGCTGTGTCCAGGAACCCCAGTCTCTCCATGGAACAGCTTCAGAATGTTCTGCCTGAAAGGTGAGGGGGCTTTGGGTCCATCTGGGTGGTGAATTTGTACGTAGGAGAATTGTCCCCAGCTATCAGAACCTGACTCAATGCGCTGGGTCTGTGAAAACCAAAGTTTGAGGGAGTTTTGTAAGTATGAAAGTAAAAAGTCATTGTTCTTTTTTGCTACAAACAGGAAGAAAGACCTCCTGCCGGGGAGATGGAATTTTTCTTTGAGACAGAAAGGACATGTCTCCATTTAGATGTGTTTCTGTATATTCTGTTGTGAACCAGAGTAATTAAAAGTTAAGAATTAAAGGAAATCTAATAAATAGAGGATTATTTTGCAGCTGTAGTATGAATCCTATTAGTGATGTTCTCATGTGATGAGTTGCTCGTGTAAGGGATTAGGGGGACTAGAAAGGGGGACTAGAAAGGGGAATGATTCCATTGCTTTTAAGCTTTAATGTGTGATTCAGGAATCAGATTGATTTTACTGTAGCACATGCTTTTAGTGCTAGCTACCTTTGGATGATAGTAGTTCAAAAGTATGCTAAAATGGTGAATATATGAGTATATGTGTTCATTCCCGCATTAGTTGGAAACTGTTTTCTTTTTTGGGGGCAATAACTTTTTCTTCACCTCTATTTTTGTTCCAACTCCTGTCAAAATTTAATTTATTGAAGCATTTGAGAGTATGTTTGTCTATGAGATGGTTGGAATTGGAGTTAAAAATGAATTTCCTAGGAGTTATTTTCTTCATATCTTTCAGTGTATGTCATCCTGTTGGTGTGGAATTCTTGACAGCTTTTCAATTTTTGGAAATAGAGTGGTTCTGGCTTGCTTGCACTGCCAGTTGCTTCTTTGTCCACAAATTCTATTAATGATGTATAAACTTGGATTACCTAGGGTCTGCCTTTAGAGTATTAACCCTTTTTTGACACTTTATAAACCTATCATTGTCCTGATATTAAAACTTGGAGTTTGAGATATTTGTTTATATAGTTGGTTTAAATTTGATAAAATGAAGAGGCTGAGAACCAAAATAAGAACATGTTTTTCTCTTGTTAAGTGAAATTCATTCTTATTAGAGTGTATCCTATTGCAGTGAAATTCTGAGATCTGTGAGGCTGAAATCACTTTGACTGTTCTGAGAAATGATTTTAGATGAATTCGCATGAGGACATTTCTTTAAAAATTGTTATTTCCAAAAAAGAAAAGACTCTATGGAGCCAAAATTCAGTATTAACTGGTGATTTTCATAGCATAGCTGAACTCATCATGAGCCAGTGGTAACTCAAGGGGGAGGAGTTTTAATTGACTGCAGGTGGGAAGTTGTTGTAGTGGTATGACTTGTGCAGTTTCAACACATTTGTCTCCACCTATTCCCATAACAGCAGTTTCATTTTATTAACAAATCTATCAATTTCGTGGACTCTTAGTTTCTGTGGGAACTTCAGAAATTTTAGAAAGTCAGTTGAATGGCATGTGATGGTAACTGAGTACTTTTATGCTCAAGTGTGTGCTAATCAGGAATCTACAATAGCAACCCCTCAGAGCCCCCTTTATATTCTCCCACAGTCAGGATAAACATTTTGCGTTCTCATTGTCATTGATAGCCTCTTGCTTGATAATAATGATTTTTATGTTAACCTTTGTGCCACTGATGGAGCAAACTCATGATAAAATAATGGGGAGTGAGGTTAAATACAGGAGCATTGAGGGCTATTTGTGATGCTTTGTGTTCTTGCTCTGGTAGAGGTTTGTTCAGAGGTTTCCATTGATTGAGCTCATTCATTCATTCATTCATTCATTCATTCATTTATTCATTCATTCATTATTTTTTTTAGAGATGAGGTCTCGCTGTGTTGCCTGGGATAGTTTTGAACCTGTGGACGCAAGTGATCCCTGGCCTCAGCCTCCCAAGGCGCTTGCCACTGCACCCGGCTGATTGAGCTTTTTCTATGACTATGGTGGTAGGGGCGATGGAGTTGTCTAATGGTTAGCCTCGAGGGGGAAGAAAACAAGATTGCCCTTTCCTCGAGTTTGATCATGTTCCTGTGTGCTGCTTTTAATTGTAGAAAGAAAACAACCCCCTCAGTCAGCTCCCCCCTCCCCCCAGAGAATGTAGGTTTTTCTTTTCTCCATGAAGGCAATTTTTTCCTAAAGTTGTATTTATGCTGCGTTTTGGCAATTAGGCAGCACAAGTGTCTCCTTGGAGGGGAGATGTCATTTTGGTTGGCTGTAATCGCCTATGTGTTGTAGTCATCTGCTCATGCCGTGGAAGTAGCTCGGCTCACTCCACCCATATGTTGCTCTTATGTGTTGGATGCGCAACAGCTAAGTTCCTCGTCTCTGGGAGGAGGCTCTGTCAAGTTCTGCCAAGGTCCCTGTGGTTAGCGAAGCCATGGTGTGTGGTGCCTTCACTGTTTAATCAGTGACCCACCACGATCTGAGAAGTGAGATGCTAGCTAATCAAATAATATGATTAATAGCAAACTGCAGCCCATATTCATGAATTGCTTTATTCAAAAAATTAGAAGAAAATATCTTCACCACTAAAACTGCATGGAATATAATTAAGTTCTCAGAGCTAATTCAGAATGCAAATTTCTTAATTGCAGTATACCAATTTCATCTTTATAAATATTAATTATCTTTGCAGTGCATCTCTGACTGTAAAGACTTTGTTTTCACTTCTAATCCATCAGAGATATTTTGTAGACCATAAAATCATGCCCTCTGTGATATTGTTACAATGTCAGATCCCTATAAAAGTATAATTTCATTTCCAGGAGTAATCTTATTGTGGATTGGTAGCAAAGCCCAGGCCACTGGCATTGGTTAGTAAACAAATCAGTATTCATTTCCTAGAGCTGCTACAACAAATTACCATAACAGGAATGACTTAAAACAGAAATTTTATTCTTTCATAGTGTAGAAGCTACAGTTTGAAAAAGGTTATCCTCCCTCTGATGTTTCTAGGGGAAAATCTTCCTTTACTCTTAAGATTTGGGGGGACCCCTGGTGTTCTTGTCTTGTGGCACCATAAATCCAATCTGCCATTGCCCATGGGCTTCCTCTGGCATGAACTTCCTTACTGTGTCAACCTGTGTGTCTGCATCACATGGTTTTCTTGTAAGAACACCAGTCATTGGCTTTAGGACCCACCTTTGTGCAGGATCTGACCCCATCTTAAGTAATTACATGTGCAAACACTCTTAAGTTCATTTTCTGAGGTTTCTGGTGCACATGGATTGGTAAGAGAGGGAGTGGCACTATTTAACCTAAGAGTGAACCCCTTGTAAAATCACTGGTCAAGAACAGCAGTATGGGAGCTGTTTAATGGAGAGTTGTAAGAATGTTCAGCTAGCTAATTTGGCACTGCAAGTTGAAGACAAGTTCACATGTGTAGGTGGAAGGGTTGAACATGAACCAACTATGATCAGTCACACAAAAGAAAATGTTTCCTTTTTTTTTTTTCCTCTGGATGATCCAATTTCCTTCATGAACTCTTATCCTGCTGAGAAGGGGGAAAACAAAAAACAAAATTGATCTCAGTTCTCTGCAGTCAACACAGTATGAGCCAAAACTTGTAAAGTTGCATTAGATAGCTCAGTCGGTTGGATAACTCAGTCTTTTAGAAATTTGCTATCCTCTTTCCTTCTAAAATGAATTCTGTTGCTGTTTTTCCCTTATCAATAGAACAGATGTGATACTTGCCAAATTATCAATTTTGAATTATTGGCTTGATCGTCTCATAACATCCATACCATAAAGCCTACGTTCGTGCATTAAAATTCCAAAACAGACAGATACCTTTGTGTAGAGCACTGAAAATAAGGTATTTCTAAAATGTATTGCTCTTAATATGGAAAGGATTACTGCTCGCATTCTTTTGTGCTCTAAGAGTAATGGCAGTATGTTTTATGTGCATTGTGAATCTGAGGTTCCTGAATTTCATACTGGAATTTACCTGGTCAGCATTCTCCCCAGGGGTCTAAACCTGGCTTTGGTGTTGAACTAGTTCTCCCTCCCCCTCCACCCCCTCTGCCCCTCAGCTCTCATGTGTCAGCCAAGGTCTAGAAACCTAGTTTCCAGAATCAGGAAAGTGAATTCCATGGAGTGGGTGTTTCCCAGCTGTCTGCATGCTCGGCATGGTCCAGTCCTCTTTCTGTCCTTTTCTGTTTCACAAGTTACAGATTTAGGAAAGCCTTTAGGTTGTCTAATAATAGCCAAGAGTTATGGTAGAGATTACAACTATGAACTATCTCTGGCATGTGCTTCTGCTCCCGTGGGGGCAGTTCATACTAGAAACTCAACTCTGTCCTTCCTCATCTGCACCCTGGAACAGATCACAGGCCTCTTGCCAGTTGTTTCGTGTATGTTGTGTATGTCAAAGAATTCCTCGGATTCTTTGCTTGGCAGCATTTAGAAAATAATGTCTGGAATCAGAAACAGATTTGTTATTTCTGTGCTGAAACAAGTGCATATTTCACGTGAGCTAGCAAGCCACCATTTGCTCTAGAAGTTCCCCACCCTTTCTTAAATCTGGTCATAAATTGTCAGGAAAACATTGAGTGAAGCTTAGACTGTTATTGTTTGATTCAGAGAGTCAATTTAAAAGACTTTCAACAATCAAAGGCAAAGTGACTCTGTATGAGTGTGAATCTGGACAGTTTAGCACCAGGCACTCAGATTTGGAGTTGCACTTAAATCAACAGCAGCTTGGAAGACTGTAGTCTTGCAAGTCTCCCCTCTCTATCCCCCCTCTTTCATTTAAAAATTGCATATAATTGTTAGTCAATAACCTACTGCTTCCAAGGGGGATTCACATTTGCTCAATCTGCAATTTAAAGTAGCACTTTTAATAAACACACTGGTGATACCATGCATTTTTCAAACTGGCAGGCAAAGCCCTTGAAATTTAATAAACTAAACAAAGCCAGCCTCTGGTTTCCTTTGTCTTCCCCCTGAAAACTTTATCATGCTTTCTCTTCCCTTTCTTCCCTCCACACTAATCAGAACCTTGCTTTTAAGTATGGTGCAGTCGGAGCCAGGTTGCCATGCAGAATAGATGGTACGGCATAAATGAGATGAATCCTTGAGGAATGAAAGAACAGCTCTCGGAGCTTTGTTGCCTGAAGTGCGCAGAGCTGGGAGTCCGCCTGCTTCTGGAGCATGCTCTGTGCAAGTATAGCGCTCTGGGTAATTTGGTGGAACCGAAGCAAATGACTCCAATTACCAAAAGCATTGGTCAAAGCTTCACTTACATTCTCCATTTTACTATCACCTGTTCCATTTTGACTTATTCCTGTTCCTGTCTTTGCTGGTTTGCATGTCTCTCTTTCCCTGCTCCTTTTCCCCTTTCCCCCCCGCTCACCCTCTGATTGCCCGTTGGGGAGCTGCATTATACCTGAGCCGGCTGAGCTCCGTTACTAAGGTGTGATCGGTAGTCAGCACACGCTTTAGTATAAAGGTGATAGTTAGCAGACAGGCAGATGGAGCGCTGTGATAAAGGCTGCTCACCACTCTGGATGGCATGTTACCCCCCTCACCCAGGCACAAAGGTATGCAAGGTATGTATTTTTTCTAATTTCAAATATCAGGAAAACCGAGGGGTCTTTCAGCAATTAATGGCTTCTGCATAATTAAAGAGCTTGGCAGGATTTTGTATGGGGGGGGTGTAGGGTGGGAAGAGGGACATTCTTAAAGTGAAAAATGTCTCTTATTATATGAAATCACACATAGCCATTGAATGGGAAAATAAGAGGTTTTGAGTTGACAGGTAATATGATGATAAACTGTGTGGTATAATGTTAGCAGTGCTCTTTCTCCAACTGCTGCTCCCATCACATTGATCGGGTTTTGTTAACTTAGCTTGGATTCAGGATTTTGTTGTTACTGTCAAAATGTGGCCAGTACTGAGAGCTGTTGAGACAAAAGACCATGCTGACTTGAATTTAGATTTCATTTGAACTCAGGGGTACACATTATAAGAGATATGTGAGTGGTTGTGGTTGCACTTTCTTTGGAATGTTTTCTTATAACAAGAAATATAGTGATATAAAGTGAGCTTCAGGAGCACAGCTGAACTTTGATTTGAGGGAATTTATGCTTAAGTGGAGGTCAGACTGTATTTGCAAAGGCGAGACTATATATTATGTATTTCTTCTTAGAAATTTTGCAAGTCGACATTCGAAAAGAGAGAAAAATCTCTCCTTGGATGACTATGAGGGAACAGCTGTGTTCATTTTTGTTTTATTTCACTCAGTGAAACTGCACAAGCTTCATTGTTTCTGAAACTTTGGGAATGGATGTGGTGACAATTGCCTCGTCTCTCCTGAGTGGCTAGAAGGAGGGGAGGAGGGCCTGTCACTAGTTTCTTTAGGTAAGAGCAAAGAGGGAAAGTGTGTTAGGTTGTTTGGAGCAGCTTCAGAGAGAGGCAGGTGATCCAAGATGGTAGAAAGATGGACCAGAGTGGGTAGGCACTGATTTACGTCAGAGGTTGAAAAAAGTGACTTCAGACCGGAAAGACTCATCAGCAAATGTGAAGGGGACCCCAGAAAAAGGAAATTGAAGCTTGTTGAAGCACAGTATCTGGTGACTTCCCTTCTTCCCTAGCTATTTTCTACAAATTTATTTTTTTAAATGATTATTATTATTATTTATTGCTTTCCTGATGACAGAGGTAGCTCTGAGCTCCCCCCCCCCCCAGAAAAGTGCTGCTGTAGCAGAATACCAGTTTTATACAAAAAAAAGTTCATATTATCTCAGAGCGACTAATGTATGTATCTAGGCTCATCCAAATTGCTGATATCCTGATATATCTCTGAAGTCCTTCCAGTCTGACCAAAATGCTTTGATAGAATATTGGGTAGAGTTATATACCATCAAATAATCACCACATGCCAGGTACTATCTTTCCTCCCTCTCTCCACCCCCTTCCCCACCCCTACTCCAGCCTTCCTCTCCCTAGCTATGCTCTCCTCCAGGCCCTGGGTCTCGTCTGCCCCCTGGGTGCTCTCCTGTCTACTCATAAGGACTGTTGTGACACCTGTAGTAACAGGTGCCCACTTTAGGGACAGATCTTCTTTCCCCAAGATTGACTTTGAGAAAAAAGCAAAGCTAAATGTGACTCCAATAACAAAAACAACATGTCAGTGAGGAAGCATGAAGACATCCCACTCTGTCCATATCTACTACAAGCTTGTGACTATGAGAATGGAATCCACCTGATCAAATATTGAGGAGTGAACGGTGACTTAGCTAAGGTGCTAGGCACTTTATCACAGGCATGTAGTAGCGTTATTTAAAATTGACACCTGACGTTACTGATTAGACTTGAACTTGTGGGGAACGAGGATTCTGCCGTAGCTTATAAATGTCATAGAGCTATGTCCTAAGAAATGCAGATATACTATCAGTATATTTACAGCAAGTTTTCCAAAAGTTTCTGGAATCATAGTGTTATGATTCCAAACTATTCCAAGCCATTGATGCTGGCAAATGAGCATGGTAGCAGCACAAGTGTTTTGGAAGTCATGTAAGAGTATCTTGATGCTGTTCTAACCACTCCAGCGTGCTTGTTGCCACTTCGAGGCAGACAGAATCTTTCCTTTTTGTAAATGCTCCCTGGCAGAACAAATCCTTGATACGATTTTAAAATAAAATTTGGACAACTTATATAGTGCCTTTTATAAACATTGTAGAAAAAGTTTTATTTTCTCAAAATGTCCCCAAATCGAGATGTGAGAGAGGAGCTAAGAGAAGGATAGGCTCATGGGTGGATGGGTAAATGGATGGGTGAGTGGATGGGTGAGTGGATGGGTAGATGGATGGGTAGATTGAGGTATGGAGCGATGGGGGGATGGAGGCTTCTATCCTTGCATAGATAGAAATGCCCTTATTTTAGGGTGACTGATGAGAAATTGGTAGTAAACTCTCTTTAATTCTGGGTATTTCTTTTCTTTCTGTATTACTTTTTGTAGGGGTAATCAGCAGCCCATGTTTGCACCAGACAGATAATCAGTGAGCGTTAATGTCCAACTGAATTGTCAGTAAGTTACAGTGAATGTTTACCATGCTCCAAAGATGATGCTACATATCCATTCCTGTAGAAAGTCCTTATTTGCTGACAGGGCTAAATTCAAGATGTGTCAATTCCTGAGAGCTTTAAGCATCCCCTAAATATAAAACTTTTCTTCATTGGGATGAGAAGTACTGGAAATCTTACATGCCTTTTGGCTTATAATATCAGATTGGGCTGAGAGTGAGTTTGTCCTCATTGTTTCTGCTCTTGCTTACCTCGATGAAACTGTGAGATGCACCCATGTTGGTATTTTATCTGCAAAAGATCAAGTGTGATAAGCTGAGAGGTTACGGATACCCTAAGATAGACCAGATTCCTTTGGCACAAGAGGAGGTATCAATAGGTTCTCTCAGGCTGCTTTTTGAACTTTGTTTCCTAGATTTTTCCTGACAGTAGTTTCTCCTTTTCCTCATTTCCACATTGGGAGGTGACCTTTATGCATCCATATGAAGAACAGCCACTTGTTGGAAATGGATCTGGGTACCTCTGAGTGATGTTAAAATTTGGTCAGACTATGTGAGCGTCCAGAGAGAGAGAAATGAGAGCACGAGTCATGATGCTGAGATTATGCTCCACTCCCTTCCAAGAATCCTTCCCTGATTCCCAGAAAGATGCGTAGCATGAGAGATAAGCTCTCACATCCAGGTTTCAGCCTGCAACCTAGACCTCCTTCTTAAACTTCAGGGGTGACTTCTAGCTGCCTGCTACCCCACCTTGCCAGCTGCGTGTCTAGTGGGCTTCATGAACATATCAGAGCACTCAGCCCTCACCCTCTCCACTGCCCCCACATCTGTTCACTGCAGCCTTCCTCATTCAGAGGCAGCTCATCCATCTTTTTCAGTTGCATTGGACCCGAACCTGCAAGCCATGTGATTCTTTTTTCCTCTCACCTCCCACATTCTATGTGTCAGAAAATTCCAGTGGCCATTTTTAAAATGTGTTCCAGGGTCAACTTCTCATCACCCCACTGCCAGCTCCCCATCTTCTTTTCACCTGGACAGTACCCTCTATTTATGACCAGTTTGCAATCCAGTAACCAGAGTAAAGCTTTAAAAACATAAGTGAGTTCCTGCCAGCCCTTTACTCAAAACTCCATTTTTTCATTCATAGTGAAAGCTCAAATCTTGGCATTTCTTGGCAAATCTTGGCAACATCTCTTTATTTGGGGAGTGTCACAGGCCAAACCTCAAGCACAATGGAGGGTGGTTTTCTGAACAGAACTTGCAGTATGTCAGGAGTCCTTTCATCTGGTGAGAAAGGGGAGGGGTCTTTGATTCACTTGTAATATATGGTCTTTGGGACCCTCCTCGCCTTCAGCAGAGGAAGCCAAGTTCACAGAGCACCTTACTCTGTTGTGAAAAGCACAATGGTGTCCTTAATGTAGAGGTGCCTCCAGTCTTTGTGAAGTAAGTTTGATGTGAGGTTTTCTCTTAGAATTTGGAGAGTTGTTCCCCATGTTTTCTTTGCTAGAATGAAGTTAGAACAAAATAAAAAGAGACATCACTATACAAACTAGAAAATGAGCTTAAATGTTTGATAAGCTTGGTTTTATTTTTAGGCTGTCTTTATGTTGCTGAGCTTTCTTGTGTTATAAAGAGCTAGACATCATCCTCTCATGATAAGTGTGGGATATTTTCCTCATATTACTCTAACTTTTTCATTCTCAGTAGGGACTTGCCTGTTGTTTGTAACATGTAGTGCTTACTCAGTGTGGTAGTGATAGGTGCCTTGGCTTTCTGATAGATTCTAAGCTCCTTGAATATTAACTTCACTAAGAAGAAATTCTAATTGTTATTTGTGGACTAAGGGAATGAAATGCAATAGTTAACCTAGTCAGGTGGAAAGGACTTTAGCCATCATGCTCCATAAAATAGGAGGGCCTGTGTGAGGATAGCTTCAGATATAAAAATGGAATTTTCTTCTGTTACTTGCACTGAACATAGGTAGGCAAAGCAGTACAGTAAAGATTTTTAGGTTTTGGAATTTTATTTTCTATAGCAATCCAAAAGAAAAATCTACTGCAACATCTTCAATCATTAGTGGCCTTTACAGGGAGGGGTCCTAATTTTACTTTGTTGCCCAGGTTTTTTCTGCATGGAAAAAGTATCTCTTAATAGGAGAAATAGTTGTATCTGAATTTGAATTTCCTTCAGACTTCTCAAAGTATTTTCTTACCAGAAAGAACCCATCTATCAAGTTTTTAGAAAGATATTTTTCTTACACAAGACAGTTCAAACAAATGCAAAATATTTACCCTTAGTTATTTTAGGCAGTAGTTTTCCCCTCCACAGATTTGTAATGACCACAGCTTTTAAATTGGTGAATAATGTTATTAAAATAAGGTTAATCTTTGAAATCTCACAAAATAATTCTTTTACAATGTACCCTGAGTATTAAGGCTGCAAAACTAACACATTTTTTGTGTCTGTATTTTATAGCTGTATGCAAAAGTGATGCGTGCCTGTAATCCAAACACTGGGAGGCAAGAGATCAGGGATTGCTTGAGTTGGTGGGTTCAAGAGTATCGTGGTGGGGAGAAAACCATGAAAGAGAAGAAACAGGTTCTTCTTTTAAGTTTGAGGGTTCTGGCATTTGCAAAGAAAGACATCTTCATGCTCAGTTAAAAACCCAAATAAAATAAAATATCCACATTATCAACATTCATTTACTGTGTCTGTGGCTTCGCAGTCACTCTGCCATTGACAGTGATTGCCGAGTACAAAGCCAAGTACTCCATGCTCCTTGCGCCATGAGGTGACAGTGTGGGAATCAAACCAGGTACCTGCCATATAGTTGGAAGGTGACAGTCCTCTATGTCTCTGTCTCTCCCATTCTCTTATACTGTTTCAGGTCCACCTCTTTTATATTCTAGAATCATCTTTCTTCTGTCTCAAGTCAGCACCACATAGATGCTATGAGCACTTGGTGCTTCTTTCACCCCATCAGTATCTCTAATTGCTCTGTGAGCCCTCTCCAAAGTCTGAACAACAGACGTCATCTTGTTTCTGCTCTGATGAATGCCCTGCAGCTTCACCAACACCACCCCATCCCTACCTTTATACCCCCATTATTCTCACTCCACCCCATCACCACTGTCCTGTTACCTTCCGGGTAAACATAACTCACTTCATATGACGTGGAGCCCTTCCTGAAAGAATGCCCACACGTGTCAAACTTCCTTCCCCAGTTTTGTTCCCAACCTTTGTTTGTCTTTCTTTGCAAATGCCAGGACCCTCAATCTTAGAAGGAGAACACGCTTCTTCCCTTTTACCCCGTTACTTTTTTACCTGACGTTTGATTGGGTGGACCGATTGGATCAATTCAGTTTAAAAGATGCCTCCTCTTGGAAGCGCTTCTGAGTTAACTCCAGAGTTTTTCACCTTCCCCCTTTGTCTGCGTGGTTCTTCTGTGCCAGGCAAGAACCTCAAGCCACAGGATGTGTATTGTTCCTTATTCTTTGTGCCAGGAATCACATGGTGGTTGAATTAATTCATTGGTTTGAAAATCTTTTAAAAACGTGAGGGAAATTCTGGTATATCATCATTGCCTCATCTTTCAGTTCTAAACTGTTCACACCTGGAATAACATGGCTCATTCCACTGCTCTTTTTAAAGATTTTCTAAGGAACTGAAATGCACAAACAATTTCAATAAAACTTATTTGACTTGGAAGAAGAAGTAACTATGCCATGAAGTTCTAAAATTGCTTGGATTTCATCCCGACTATGCTTGGGATACAAGGCCATGAACTCCTATGGGAGTAAATGATGTGATGATGTTGTCAAGCAAAGTTAGGTGCAGTGTGAAATACCTCGATTGGTGGTACAGGTGAACAGTACAGATAAACAACTCCATAGCTGATGCTTCCAGAATGATTGTGACTGAGGTTGCTAGATGTGAGGGATCCAAAGTGTGGAAAGCTGCTTCTTTGTATTCTGAGCTGTGGGAGAAACAATCTGGCCCCCTTGACTGTCATGCCCTGGTGGCACCCCAGTCAATATAGTAGATTCCATGGCCAAAAGGAAGCTGGTTGATGTACTCAGAGAATAAGTAGAGTTGAGAAAAGTAGAGTGCAGAACAGAGAAAAAGAGTCAAACATTTCTATTTAGAAGGGATGAGAGAGGAGAGGGGAGAGAAAGAAAGGGAGGTGGGCGGGCAGAATAGAGGAGGAAAAGGGGAAGGGGAAAGGGGGCAGAGAGATATCAGAGAAAGGAAGGTAGGGAGGAAAGGAAGAATAGCCTGACTGGCCTGGTGGCTGAAAGTAAGCACACGAGACTGTAAAAGCTGCCTTCAGCCCCGTCTGATGGCCGGATGAGGGACAGCTGGAAAGATTCTGTGGCTGAAGAGTCTGTGTCCTGTGCTGGGGTGCAAATGGAGGCAACCACTGGGAACCAGTGATGGCGACCCCAATTCTGCCAACAACTCGAGTGAACTGGAAAGCAGAGTTTCTTCAGCTTCTAGGGCAAACCCTCGCCAGCTGGCACCTTTGAGTGTAGCCTGGTGAGATTGAAACAGAGAACCCAGCCCAGGCTGCAGGACCTTGGGCCTTGAGAATTGTGAGATAAGAGATGGGTCTTGTTTTAAGATGTTAAATTCATGGTCCTTTGTCCAAGAGCTGTAGAAAATGACCCCACCAACAAAAGAAAACAAGAAATGAAGCTTCGGTCAGGGAGCTGGATTTGGGAACCTTTCTGTTAGATCTTACTTCTAGTGAACTCTGACAAACACGAACGTTGACTATCCCTTTCAACAGCTGTAAGGGGTCTTTATTGTTGGCTGATCCAAGATCTTTCCCTGACCTCCGGAACATCATAGCTGACCCGAGGCATGGCCCCTGACTGTCAGACTTCTAAGGGCTCCAGTGGAAAATCAACTAAGGAGATTTTACATTATTATATGCTGACTTGTGCAGGAAAGGTTAACAATAACAAATCAGAGGAATGAAGATTGTTTTCGGTGTTAAGAATATCAAAGGCTCATTCTCAGTTTTTCCAAGTGTTTTGTAGAAGCCTGGCATTTGAGAAGTTTAGTTCTTTTCAGCACTTTTGTGAAGGTTGCCTATAGGAGAGCTTGTCTCTGCCAGTGTGCTTGCCCTCATCGCTGTAATGTACTAATAATGCCTTGTTAATGAAAAGAGAGGATGGCTTCTTGTCTTTAATACTGTACTCTCAGGCTGCAAGGCTAAAAGCCATTTCTTGTAGTTGAGAGGTTTAGAACAGACAGCATTCTGAAGTCTGGGCTATGATTTTCCAAAGTGAATTTGTTTATGTTAAGTCAGTTGTCTGGGATTGAAATAGAGACCAGGTGTGTCTTGCAAAGGAGAATAATAGAAGTTGACAGAGTTGGTAACCTCCCTTAATCACTCACCTTTGTAGAAATTCAGTGACTGCTGTCTACATCTTTTGGCAGATAAATAAAAAATTAAACATTGATTCCTCTTTTTGAGACTCATAAATGATTCTCTAAATGACAAGTCAAAGACTGGAAATAAAAATTGCTACTGATTAATAGCCATGACTGCCAAAAAGTTTAAAAATTTGGCAAGTTTTTTGCTCTTTTTGGTTATTTTCTATGTATAACATGTTTGAGATGAAGTCCTTCTTTTGGAAATGAGAATTGTATTTGATCTACTACACATTAATTTCATCATTTAGACATTGTCTACACCTTGCTTTTCTAAGCCTATCTCTTCTCTTTGTCTCAGTGTATTTTTTCCCCAAAAGAAACATCTACTTAGTCCAAGAGCAAACTTACTGCACATGGTGATTGAAAGTCAGACTTGCTACCGAATCGTCCCTTTCCTTTTCCTTTCTTCCTTTGTACACTTGACACAGCTAACCCAGATCTGCTTTAATTTCCTTCCTTCCTTCCTTCCTTCCTTCCTTCCTTCCTTCCTTCCT
>PVHY01026740.1:0-16982 GCA_004024945.1 Uropsilus gracilis
GGTGGAGGGGCGGTGTCCCCCTGGGGGGTGGAAGGGCGATGTCTGCCTGGGTCAGTTCCTGCAGGCCAGGTTGGCTGTGTCCCAAGCATTCCCATTTCTACTCCAGACTCTGACAGCTTGGAGGCAGCTGTGGGAGTCTGCCCACGTATCTCCTGGTCGGCGGTGGGCAAATTACTTCTAGGAGCTCATGGCTCCTGGGATCGAGCTATGGAAGAGACCCCTGAAAGTCGAGTTCGAGTTCATGGCTTCGAGGGGTGCGCCCCGGGACTGGACTCGAGCTGCAGAGAAGGAGATGACGGCTCTCAGGACTGAAGCCACCTCCATCCCTGTGGGCACAGGGAACACACACACGTGGCTTTAGGTAGGTAGACGCTGTCCAGAGTAGCGTCTGCTGCCTCACATGGCTCCTGGGTGTCGGAAACAGGGTTCGTGTAGTTGATAAGCTACATTTTCACTTTCATTCAATTTTACTTTATTTAAATATAAAATTAATTTTCCCTTTTTTAAATTTTATTTTTTTACTTATATATGTATACATTATATATATATGTTTCACATCTGTGTATGCCCCGGCGATCACCCACCTCCTTCCCTCCCTGACCAGCTCCCTCCCATCTACCTCCCTCCCCCCAGTTGTGTACTTTAGGTTGTCTTGACTTTTCCTCCTGGACTTTTGCTCGTTTTTCCTATATCCCATGTATTAGTGAAACCATTTGGTTTCTGTCTTTTTCTCTCTGACTTGTTTCTGCTAATATGACTTCTTCTAAGTCCGTCCGTGTCATAAATTCATCAAGTTTGTCATTTTTAATTGATGAATAATATTCCATTGTGTATCTATGCCACATCTTTTTTTTCTCCCATTCATTTAAATTTTTTTTTATTTTTAGGGTTTCATGAATTGCTCATCTTTGTATGGTTGTTGATCCCCTTGGAAGTGCCCCCCCTTCCCCATGACCACCCCCTCCGGTCACCCCGAGTCCTCTGCTGTTGTTGTGTGTTGGTCCTTGCTTAGCCCTTTGGTCTCTTCCTCTAGATCTATGTCCTTTGTCTGGGTGAGGATCTGTGTTCCTGGGACACAGCTTACCGAGCCGCTTAGACTTCCAGATTTATCTTTGCCTCAGGCTGCCCACCCAAGCTTGGTTGCGTCTGCAGTGCCTGCTCCTCCTTGCTGGTTGTCTCTTCTGTGTTCTGATGCATTTTGCTGCTTCCTCACATGAGGTTCCAGTCTCTGACTTAGGGAACCTGACTCACAGCCCATTTGTAGCCCCACAGCAGAGCTGCAAATCTAGAGAATGGAGACCAGCCGGACCAACCATCTGCTAAATGTGAAAATGGACATGCCATTTAGTTATTAGAAAACCTCTCAGTATGTTTGAAACAACTGGGGCACAGGAATCTACTCTGTAAACCGTGTAAAGTCAAAATATAAGAATCAAGCACTTCCAATGTAAGTCAAATAATTTTAACTGACTACACTCACACATATATTCTGTATTCTTGTCTACCTGGGGTTCTTCCACCATCGTGTCACCCGTGAACCCTCATCTTAATCCCTTGTACCCATCCCTCCCCTGAGTTTACCCCCTCCCCCAACATGGAAGGACCTAGAAGGAATCATTTTAGCAGAAATAAGTCAGAAAGAAAAAGAAAAATACTGGATGATCTCACCCATCTGCAGGATAGAGGGAAACAAACAAGCAAAAGGACAGGGAAAATTTTTAATGGCCAACAGAACTGGGGCATGTAAGCCTAATGTTAAAGGCTGGGCACACCATTGCCGGTGGGGACAACTCCAAAAACCAGCTTCCAGAGCCCCAGGCAGCTTACTGAAGCCTTGGTCAGTCCTACATCACAGTTCCAGGTGCCTTTGGCTGCTTCTGCATCTTCATTTCCAGAAGTGTTGATTTTTCCTATAGTTTTCCTATAAAATCTTCTGCCCACTAATATCCTTCTTGGAATCTACTTCCTGGAAAGCTAACCCACCAACATGTGATTTATAGAAATGCTACCACAATATAGCAAGCAGCTGGGGCCTCTGGAACGATAAATATCTCGAGTTTTAAGTGTCTGCTTTTGAGATGGGTCAGTTGACAGCCTCAAGGGCATCCACTGTGTGGGTGACTCTTCCCACGAGGGCTGTAGGGGGTCAGAGATCAGCTCAGGACCAGCCCTACTCTCAGGTCTTGTGCAAAATGCTACATGGTTATTTGTGTCCAACAAGGGGAATCCTGTCTCCACGCTCAGATGCTGACCCCGAAGCTGGAAAGGGGGTAGTTGTTATTCTCTGGGTGTGTGTGGCTGGGGAAGGGAAAAATATCCAGCAAGTATGAACCCCGAACACATGTCAGAGTTTAATATCCTTCCCATACATTTTTCTTCGGCGCAAGAAAGCCATGTTGATTTCTTTCTATCTATCTATCTATCTATCTATCTATCTATCTATCTATCTATCTATCTATCTATCTATCTATCTATCTATCTATCTATCTATCTATCTATCTATCTATCTATCTATCTATCTATCTATCTATCTATCTATCTATCTATCTATCTATCTATCATCTATCTATCTATCTATCTATCTATCTATCTACCTATCTATCTATCATAGACAAAGAGCTCTCGGGATATGTCTTGGATGCTATGGCCATACTGTATGTCCCCAAATCGCACCAGATATGACAACAGAAGACTTTTAAAAACTGCCTGTTGCAGATTTGTTGCAAAATTGTTAAAAGGGAGCACTGTGTCTATCTTGGGCTTTGGGAAGTTTTCTTGTTATTTCTCTGATTCTCTTCCTTCTTTCATTTCCTCCTGCCTCTTTCTTGGATTGTGCCAATGCACCACCATCTCTTTTTTCTCACTTTCTCCCCCTCTTTGTCTTAATGTTTGATATTGGACAACACTTCCAAGAATTTAGTTTTTCAATACTTATCTGATTTTTAAAAAATGTAACCATCATTCTGATTTCTTAAGCATTTTTCTTTTCCGATGTTAAACTGTGCATTTTTATTGGTGTACAGTGTTAGATGTTCCCTGATAAGCCTGGAGTTTTTCTGAGGTGATGCAGCATCAACCGATTAAAACACATGGTCAGACTTGCTTTAAAAAAAACAATGTCTGTTTTTCCCTCATGGTCTCTTTTCTCCCTTAATGTTTTATGGATGCTGTGTCTTTTCATAGCTTTTAGAGATAGTAGAACTTTTTCATTTTGATTTTCTATTTCTTGTTTTCTTCTTTCTATTTCTTGTTTTCTTGTGTCCTTTATTCATTTTGTTTTTTCTGTTTTTTGTTTTGTTTTTTAAGACTAGGTCTCACTATTTTTGCCTGTGGAACTGCAGGCTCTCGTTGTCCGGGGTACCACAGACTCAAGCAATCCCCAGCCTCAGCTTCCCAGGTAGCTGGGATTACAGGCACATACCACCATGCCCAACTGTTCTTTTGGGACTAGGTCTCGCTACAGGCCCTGGTGGGACTCGAACAATCCCTAGCCCTGGCCGCTTCATAGGCTGAAGCTTACAGGCATGAGCCACCATGCCCCACTCCTGTTCTTTCTGTTTTATATTGTGGGCTTTTCTTAGTAGTCTGGTGATTTTAACTGGTGCATGAGGTGGTTGGAAGTCTACCTACAGTAGGAAGCATGGTACCTCTGCATGTGGGATGAGGCTCATTGATAGTGGTGGACTTGACTTTGGTGAGTGAGAAGGTGATCACTCATCCTCTAAACGGTCTCTAAATTTCACAAGAAGTGCTTACTGCAGCAGGCAGTAATCTCATGCTAGATGCCCTTGTTCTCACAAAGTCCATGCTTATTACTTATAGAGGCAAAACCTCAGCTTTACCTTTAGGTTTCTTTCTCTCCTGGATGTAAACATCTGTCTACCAGATATTCAGCCAGCAGGGATGTTGAAGGGAAATGTCAGGGGATATTTCTGTGTACAAACTTTCCATCAGTGATCTCGTGTCCATGCTCTTCCTCATGTCTACCCTCTATTGTCTCTACCTTCTCTGCAACCTCTTTTCTCTGTAGCCTCTATTTAATGTGCCCCCATCTGCTTTGCATATCACAGAGAGATGGTAACATCTTCCACATCCTGATGAATCTCCTGTGGGTTCTTTGAAGAGAGTTGATAAGCAAACCTGTGAGCTAAGTCTGTCCCTTTGCACTGGGAGATCCTACAGCTTTTGGATTTGAAATAGTTCTTCAATGTGCTTTAAATTTAGAGTCATGTACTCCCAGCTGTTTATGTTTTCCTTTATTTTTTGCCAGCTGTAGATGTGTCCCAGAAATGGATTTCTGAAGTGTAATTCATGGAGGGTTTCATAAGTTTTCCTCTATGTATTTTATGGTTTCCGTAAACTGGTCCACCCACTATGGAAAGCAGTGTGGAGGACCCTCAAACTAATAAAAATGGAACTACCATTTGACCCAGAAATTGCTCTTCTGGGAAACTACCCAAAGGAGACCACAATGCTTATGCAAAGGGACACCTGTACTCAGATGTTTACTGCAGCACTATTTGTAATTGCAAGGACATGGAAACACAACCCAGATGTTCCAAAACAGACAAATGCATGAAAAAGATATGGTCTATATACACAATGGAATATTACTCATCAATTAAAAATGACAAATTTGAAGCATTTGAGATAATTTGGATGAACCTAGAAGAAATCATATTAGCAGAAACAAGTCAAAAAGAAAAAGACAGAAACCAAATGGTTACACTAATATATGGGACATAAGAAAACCAAGCAAAAGCCCAGGAGGAAAAGTCTAAACAAGCTAACAACCACACATTAAAGTACACAACTGGGGCAGATATGGGGGAGCAGTCAGGGAGGGGAGTTGGTGGGTAAATCCCAGGGAAATAAAAAGATGTGTGGGTAAACTCCAGGGTATAAATAAATAAATATATATATATATGTATATATAAAGAAAAATTTTAGAGTGAGTCACAACACAGGGTCATGTGCCTTAGTGGGTGGAATCTTTTTTATTTTACACTTTCTCATTCTGATATCTGGTAACAAAACAGGCAAAGCAGGGTACTTAACTAAACTTACAAGTGGGGGCAGTTAGCCCTCTAAATCCAGCCATTCGTCAGGTTTGTTCAAGCCTAATCAAGCAGTAGCAAGACCACACTATCTTAAAAAGAGGTAAAACCAACATTTATTCATTAAAAAGACAAAATAGACAAGCAACACTGGGTACAAGGGTACAAGGGACCCCTTTGGTTATATTACCATACAGTTTCGTTTCCAAAAAATTATGCATGGGTCCTTCAGCCATGTGTATCTAAAAAAAAATGGTGGCCATCCCATCTTTAAAGCAAATGAGGAAACTAAGATGGCATCATCAATCCTCCTCTAAAGGCATAACCAGCATTCAGTCCAAACTACCAAGACCCACTTGCTAGAACAGCAGCAGCAACCACTTCAGATATCTCATGATAAAAATAACAACACAACAAGTTCTTTTCAGGTCTCCAGACAATTCCCAAGCTTCACAGTTTCAAAGTTAAAGCAAGTTTTCAAGCACCACATTTCCAAGTCAGCTCACACAGGTCACAAGTGTCTCCAACATGCTTCCCCAGGCTCCTCACTGGCCCAGGCTGGGTTTGGAAGCCCACAATGTAGCTCCTTCCCTGCCTTGATGTCCCACATAGCAGCAGCAGCTCTGAGACCTCCAGCCTCCCTGCTCCAGCTCCTCTGCTCTCCTGCTTTTTCTCTCTTCTCCTCCCTAAATCCCCTCACTCTGCTTCCCTTTCAAGAAGGCTTGGCTTCCCTTCTCCAAGTCTCCACTCACCAGGGCACAATGGCTGCCATCTTCATGCAGCACTATCATGCTGGGGGCCACACCCCCCAGTTTCTCACAGCCCCCATATACCTTCACATTTCTGGGCAAATGAAAAACACTGAGCTGGGCACAGTGGCTCATGCTTGTAAGCTTCAGCCTATGAAGCGGTTGGGGTTAGGGATCGCAGTTTGAGTCCCGCTCAGGGCAACACAGCGAGACCTAGTCCCAAAAAATATCTGGGTGTGGTGGTGCATGCCTGTAATCCCAACTACCTGGGAAGCTGAGGCTGGGGATTGCTGGAGTCTGTGGTACCCTGGGCAACGAGAGCCTGCAGTTCCACAGGCAAAAATAGTGAGACCTAGCCTCAAAAAAAAAAAGAAAAGAAAAAGAAAAACACTGAAGCATGAGTTAATCAAAACCATAGGTTTCCCATCAGTTTCAACTTACTTCCCCCCAAACTTTCCATTGGAACTCACAAAATATGTATTTCTCCTCTGTCTTTCTCTTCCCAGTCTTCTAGAAGAGACCATTAGTGTTGCTGCATTATTACGAGAATTTAAAACTAGTCCCCCATTGCTTGCAAGTTTGGGAAGAGTGGAATGGGTAAAGAGAGTGGATGGGCCTGTCATGGCAACATGGACCTTACACTGATCTGAAGAGTTGATAATAATTTCGTAAATTCAGATCACCAGCCAGGACCCACCCCAGACAAGCCACCAGAACCAAGCCATGATGCCTGGAGTATCAATCTAGCTTTGGGATGCTGACTGGGAGCAGACCACTCTTGCCTTCTGTTTCCCTTCGCAGTGTGTTTTCATACATCTGCTCGTTCTGTTCTCCACTGTCTCAGGTGAATTCTTCCGCCCCATGCCTACGTCCCACATCTGATTCTCCGCCGAGATGGTTAGGATGGGAGAAGGGAGACCCCGGGCTGAATGACAGAGACCGAGTTGTTTCTCGTGATGTCATTCCTGATGCAGGTTTTAGATGGGTACGTGGGTGCACCCATGGGGCCACCATTGGAAAGAACCTGCCAGCTCCCCATCACCTCTTCAGCACCGTGACACACGCAGAACAAGCATGACAGGCTGGGACTTCCGTCCGCTCCGTAGGATGGGCCTAGTTGTTTTCATGATGTCGCCTGGCTCTTCCTTGGAGGACATTTTGTTCATTCCTGGCAATCACCAGCACTACTCAAAGGTTGTCTCTTGTACGGCAGGGGAGGGTGGACCAGCGCCTGGTTATTGGTGCTAGATGTGACGAGACGCACACATTCGCCAAGATGAGGAAAGCGTAGATCCTGGGATCTACACAGCACTGCAAACAGACGCTAACTGAATAGAAGAACTGCAAAGACTGCCTCGGATCTGGCGGAACATGTTCACAAGAACCTCACCTGGGGGGAATTTGCAGCTGCGCCAGGCCTGTCTCTGCTGTTTGTCCACTGCGCACTCAGAGGACTGTCCCAGGGTGTCTAACAGCCCCTGGCTCAGGAAAGCAGCGCTGGTCACACTCACCCTTGCCCAGTCCCGGGTGTGATGGACCCCACTGTTCCAGGCACAGCAAGGCTCAAAACCTCCTGCTCCCCTGTGAGAAGCACCGGCCTTTCCTCTGACCAGAGGGAGCTTTTCTTCCTTTTACGTTTTAAACTGGAGGCCCCCTCCCTGCAGGGCAAGCCCGAAGCAGGCAAGGGTTTTCATTTATGAGAATGAAAGATTCATGAGGGCCCCGCTGGGCTGCCAGCAGAGAGAGGCCTCAGCTCTTCCCCTAATTTAATTAAGCTGTGTTGATTTAATCAGTCCAGAGGTACCATCCTTGGGCAGGAGTCTGCTGCCGCCTCTGAAGCCTGTTTCTGTCTGAAGGAGGAAGAGATCTCTGCCCTATCTGGCCTTTTAAAAAGCTCTGGGCCCAAGAGAGAGGGAAGTGGCTGGTGGTTTAGACCAGGCATCTGTGGGGCACTCCATTTGGCAGCTGGGAGTGTGTGTGTGTATGTGTGCATGGGCTGTGTGTGCGTGGGGTGTGTGTGTGCGTGGGGGGTGTGTGAATGTGTGTGGGTGTGTGCATGTGTGCGAGTGTATGCATGAGGTACATGTGTGCATAGGGTGTGTGTGAGCATGTGTGTGTGTGTGCGTGGGGTTTGTGCATGTGTGGGGTGTGTGTGAGCGTGTACTTGGGCTGTGTGTGTGAATGTGTACATGCAGTGTGTGTGAGTGCACGCATGGGGTGTGTGTTTGAGTGCATGCATGGGGTGCGTGTATGTGCGCGTGTGTGTGCACCAGGCCAGGGCAGAGCTGAGGGCAGCAGCTATGTATGTGTGTGCGTGTGTGTGTGCACATGTGTGTGCGTGCATGTGTGTGCACCAGGCTGGGGCAGAGCTGAGCACAGCAGCTGTAGTGTGTACGCGTGTGCGTGTGTATGGTGGCCGAGGGTGGGAGTCAGGGCCTTGCCCTTGGTAGAGTGGACTTGCCCTCCTTTCTGCTGAACTCATGAGGGGTCTGCCGCCCTCTGGCAAGCCCTTGCCCCAGGTCACACTTTCTGCTCAGGGTGAGCACAGGGTTGATTCACAAATAGGAGAAGACGGACTTAGAGTCTGATGGCCACACCCTCACAAGGGTCAGGACAGACAGGAACCCACTCCTCGGGGAGCTGCGTGGGTTTTACCTCCGTCTTAGTGTGGTTCGAAGGTCATGGCCTTGTCTTCGGTCCTTGGTCACTGTATCCAATATGGAGTGAGCTCTGAAACCAACAAGAGGTTCAGCTCGGTCTCCCTCCACCTCCCCCCCTCCCCCTCCTCTTCTCTCTCCTCTCTCTCCAGAGCAGCTCAGCACTCTGTGATGAACTCCTCTTCTGTCTTCATCCAGCTCCCCAACCTTCGAAGACTAGCAGGCTGGGAGCCCCCAAAAGGTTCAACAGCTCCAGGTCCTTCTTTTCGAAGCAAAACTGCCCACTCTTGCTCCGGATGCCTCATGCCAGACCAGCTCCTCTCAGCTAATCTCCAGATCCTCCTCCAAATTCTCCTTCTCCAAATTCCCCTCCACCAGTCCCTGCACCTCTCTCTTTTATCCCCTTTCCCTTGCTCCCCCTCCCATCATGAATCCTGGTGATGGGATTATCGGCCACACCTCAACTTAATTCAGTGATGATGCCCTCCCTGGGCCTTGGAACACCAGCACAGTGAGTTAAATGAGCAGAACAGTGTTGACCAGGCCCTGCTTAAGATTTACTTAAGATTTAAGAGATGGTAGTGAGCTTCTGTCTGCTTCAGGTCATTCTTAACCTCTGTATCTTCCAGACACAGGTCGTGGTGATGCTTAAGTTTTACTAACAAATAACATATTGGGGTTCCAGCTTCAGGACCATTTTACAGAGGAGGTGACTGAGGGTGGCCGAGAACAGAACTTAAATGGCACCTAATTTAATAATCTTTCCTCTAGATGCATGCAGCCTCGTGGAACAGGCAGCAGCATTGTGGCTACGAAGCACTTGAAATGTTCAGCTAAACTGAGATGTGTTGTAAGTGTCAAATGCAAAGCTTTAGTAATAAAAAAGACGTGTAAAATAAGTGGTTAACTTTTATACTGATGACATGTGGAAGCGACAATATTTAAAAATGTCAGCTTAAGTGTCTCATTAAAATGAATTCCATCACCAGTTTCATCTTACTTTTTAAATGCATTGTGACTACTGGAAAATTTAAAATTGGACAGGTGAGTTGCCATTTGAGGTTTGCATTGTATTTGTGGCTGATGCTGCTCTAAACCCAGGCTAAAGCATTTTCACACTCACAATCTCAAGTCACCTCCAGACCCCAAGGTGGCAAAAGAGAAATCTAGCAGATTGCATAGCACATGGCCTCATTCTTCATATGTGGATATTTCATCATGAAAGAGAAGGAAATGAGCACCATGGAGATGGTTGGAGAGGACTGGAGGCTACCAGATAGCCCAGATCACCTTCCTTGAAGTGGGATCTTGTGTCCAAAGATTTCATTCCTGTCTCAGCTTTATTGGTCTTTGGTGGTGACAGGTGGCCAACAGGTCATACGGTCAGCATATGGGATGCGATTGGGCAGTCCCTGTCCTGAGAAGTCAGTTACAACCAGTGCAGAAAAGCTGAAAGACAGGCTCAGAAAAATAAAAGATGGGATGGAAAGAAAGTCAATGGAAGCAAGTTATTAGCTAACTTTTCACTTATTTATTCCTGTAGCAAATACTTCTTACTCTCCATCAGGTACTGTTCCTGGTTCTAGGGATAATGGAATGATCAAGGGTAAAGGTTTCTCTTCATTTAAAATTTGTCTTCTGTAGGCAACAGAGACCAATATGCAAAAAATATACAAGTATGATAACTTCAGATTCGATTTGTTAGATTATAGTTTGGCTGCTTCAACAGAGAGACTCAAATAATGGCTCTGGCAACAGAGAATTTCATTTCTTTCCCATGTAAAGATGTGGAGTGAGCTGGCTAGGAAAGTTAGCAGGTCTATTGCAGCAGGGACTCACATTCCTCACCCTGCTGATCTTTCATCCTTAAATGTGGTTATCTGCAAGGTGGGAAATGGTTCACCCCCTTCTTTGTGTTCTATTCAGGCCAGAAGGAAAAGTGAGGACACTCCCCTTTCTTGAAAGCACTTGACGTGGAAGCTGCATGTATCACTAAATTCACATTCTGTTGGCTGGTACTTCGTATCATGACTGCACCCACACCCAAAGGAGTCTGGGAAATGTAGTCTTTGGGGAACAATATAACCTACCCAGTGATAAATTGCACAGCAACTGTTGTTGCACTATTAATCATAGGAGTGTGTTACTGGAAAGAACAGGCTTTAACAGCTCTTGGGTAAATCAAGTAGAGCTGACATATCTAAGGAAAGAGAAGGAAGTCAGCACTGTTGGGTTACACAGCAGAGAGATCAGCATCATTTTCTAGGACGTGTGAACGATGCCCTAGAATGCTTCCAAAAGGCAATATCTTCTCTAAGAGATGACCCCATGGCAAAAGATAATATCTGAAAGAGAAGTGGTCATAGTGGTTACATTCACATTAAATACTGAGGAAGGCTAATTGACCCCTTCTGTTCTGGACTGATGCTGCAGAAATAAATCACTGTCATGGATGGCATGGAGGAGAGCTGAAACGGAGGTGTCTTGCTACTGATTGCTACAAGAAGTGTGCCTGTGCTTGAATGTTTATCATAGCACTAGCTACAATAGCCAGAATCTGGAAACAACTAAATGCCCCAAAAGACATGAATGGGTCAGAAAGCTGTGGTCTATGTACATGATGGAATATTACTCAGCCATCAAAAAGACAGATCTGATGCATGTGATGATATGATGGAGCTAGAAGGAATCACGTTAGTGGAAATAAGCCCAGAAAGATAAAGAGAAATATGGGCTGATCTACTCCTATGCAGGATACAGGGAAAACAATCAAATGGACAAGGAAAATGTAAAACTGTCAGCAGAACTGAAGCATAGAGCAATAGAGGAGGAGGGGGTAAAATTGGGGGAAGGATGGGCACAGTAGATTAAGATGATGAATCACGCTTGATAAGGTGGTGGGAGAACCTCAGGGTAGACAGCGATGTAAAAGTATATATGTGCAATCAATTAAAAAATAAAATTAAATAAATTTAAAAACAGCAGCAGCAACAACAAGAATCATGTCACTAGGAACTAATAGTGAACGGAGACCTGAAGGGCTGGATGGAGCTTCTCATAGGAAGAGGGCCAGGCACAGGGAAGAGCAGATGAAGAGACTTTAAAATAAGATTCACCCCGATGTGTCCCAGCAGCAAAGTTCTCCAGAGAGACTGAAGTGTCACAAGTGAGGAGGAGCGTGCTTATAAGAGAAGGAGAAGAAGAGATGGGAAAAGGGAGGCCCATCCCAGATGGGAAAAGGGAGGCTGGAGGGATGTGTCCATCAGATAAAGAGGATGGTAGTGTCTGTGTGCATCAGGCATTCTCCAGGGCTGTCCCTGTGCAACTTTCCATCCAAATTGTCCCAAACAAAGGCTGAGAAAGGAAATTCAGTGTCAGCTTCCTTGGCCCACACTCCTCTCCTTTCCTTCCATGCACTTTCCCGATGTGTGCACTCAGGATAAAAATACCCTCCCTCCCCCAGCCTTGTCATGAGGCTCAGATGAAGGAGGAGGTGTGAGGGCAGCTGTCATGGGCAACACTGAGTTCGGGGGAGGGAGGCGTAGAGGCCCACACTCCGTGAGAACTTGGGATCATCTTCTGTGCTGTGGCTGTAGTCAGCTGGCTTCTTCAGTTTTGAGCGAGCTTGGTTAGGAGTTGCTCACACGCTAATCTTGCCACCTTGGCTTGGGGACCCTGGTACATCGGAGCAATAAACCTGCAGCTTGAGCTTCAGTCAAAGGCTTTGTGTCTTTTTGAGTGGCCTGCGAGTCACAACCACTTAGATGAGAAGGTGGGGTCAGTACTTGCGTCTTCTCACCCACCTGGCGCTGAGATGGTGACAGGGCCCCACCAGGGCTGAGTGGCTCCCACGGCGTCTCTGCTTCTGTGTGAGAGTCAGGACAGGTCATGGACAGCTGACCAGACACTTTGTTTAATTGCATTATTTCTTATAGAGGCAAGACTTATTTCCAGGTCTGTATCGCCTAGAGGGCTCAGTTCTCACCACAGCAGGCGCCTGCCACTGTTGGGTCTCACGTCAATAAGATGCCAGGACTTCAAGTGATGTTCAAAGCAGCAAGTTTATGGGCAAGAAGTGGTGGCACCAGGGTCCCCAAGCCGAGATGGCAAGAGAGACCCGAGCTGTCTCTGTGACAACCTTTTCTAGGGCAACACCACCCCCAACCCCCATGGTGAAGCAAACAAGCAGGTGGAGGATGTGGTCCCATAACTACAGTTTCCAATAATGCTGATGTCCATCCTCCATCAGAAGGACAAGACGGCTGTCAGGAACCACCAGGAATTAAGGGGAGGCAGGCACAGGCTGTGGGGCAGCCAGCCATGGCGGGGACTGTCCACCGAGGGCAGGGAGAGGACGCTGGCTTCAATATGGAGCTTGTAAGCAAAATGGAGTCATTGGGTCGGTCTGTTCCCAACATAAGAGAGCAGCCGTGGCCCCCTTCCCTGGGCCTGAGGCTACACCTAGAGAGTGCTACACCTTCCTCATGGCCCTCCCTGCCACCTCCATTTCCAGGGCAGCCACAAGAGAACAGCAGATGCTGAGGCAGGGATCCCTCCTCCTCCCTCCTCCCTCCATTCACACAAACCCCTCTCTTTGTTGTTTGCTGGTCTGTGTTAAGTCCATTTGTCTCTTTCTTTCCTGTGGCAGTGTCTTTTCATTGGGTGAGGGACTGTGTTCTTGGAACCAGGCGAGCCGCGCTGGTAGGTTTTCAGTGTTCACCTTGCATTGGGCGGCCGGTCTGTATTTATTTGTGATCTGGGCATGTTTTCTCGTTGCAGGCTGTCTTCTCCACTCCCTCCTCTGTGTTGTTCTGCTGCTTTACCTTATAGCTCTGGTGTCTGCTTTAGGGGGCCTCACCCCAGCCAGTGTCCATGAAGAGGTCTCTCCGTGGACCCAGGCGTCCGTGAATGGCCGTTTGTACATCATCTCCTCTGCCTCCGTTTGCAGCTTGTTGTGGGGCCGATGCCCCCACTCTTTGGCCTTCCTCTCCTCTCCCATGGGGTGGGCCTTGCTCTCCTAGATGGCATCTCTGGAATGAGTTCTTGGCTCTTCCAGAGCCGGTGAGCACATAGGTGCGCCTCATGACATCGTGTTTCCATAGTTGTTTCTCCATCTCACTTGCTCTGGTTCTCTCCATCGTCCATCTCCTGTATCCAGTTCAGGTTTGTGGACTGGATTTTACCCGGCCCCTCACCCGTTCAGGGTTTTCTTTTTTTCTTCCTGCTTCTTGGTGGCTTGGAAGATCCTCTCTGCTTCTGTTTCCTCTCAGGCTTACGAGAAGCCAGAGTCCCTGTCCTGGAAAAGGGGTGCTGGGTGGGGGGCCGGGTAGATCCAGCAGAGAGGCGCCTGGCCATTGCCAGAAGCCGGAGGCTCGTTAGTGTCTATTTACCAGGAACCCAAAGCCCCAGAGGAGGAACCAGAGCCCTCAGCTCCTGCGCAGGCCACCAGGGCACGCTCAGGATGGGCATAATGAACTTGGGCCCCTCTGGGCGGGCGACGGACGGCCCTGGGGATGCCTCAGCTTTCTGAGGCTCCTGGGGCACCCGGCGGCCTGCGGGAGGCTGACGCGCATACTCTGTGTTGGGGTTCAGTGTCCATGCGCAGGGACGCCCTGTCCATGTGGGGCAGCGCCACCCTCGTCTCTCCGGGGTTGCAGAGGACTTGGGGCTCGTCCACGCCCAGTCTCTTGCTCGAGGGTTGGTCAGCAACAGCTGCTGGGCGTGGGTGGGTGCAGGGAGGCGTCCCTGACTGCCCACCCCGGCTCTGGCCTCCTGGCATGGGCTGGTCGGCCAGGCATCCGCGGACAGCCACTTCCCTCCGTCTCTGACTCTGCTCTTTCCCCCTTCTTGGAAACCATGTCCCCAGGTGGTCATCAGCGCAGGTGTCTCAGGAGACTGCGAGTCAGGAGGCTGTGTTCTGAGTCCTCGCCTGGTGGGGGGATCCTAGGTAGCTGGCCTTGCCGAGCCTCAGTTTACCCTCTGTCACCCGAGGGGGTGACAGGGATAATCACCATCCTGATGACTAGGACGTCTGAGCCCCACGGTGGGCAGGCAGTGCCAGTGCCAGGGTTATTGTGACAGTTGGTCTTTCCAGCAGCCTTGGGAAGGTATCCGGTCTCCATTTTATTACTTTTTAGTATATTATATTTAATTATTATTTTTACTATATTTTATTCTTATAGTCTATTACCATATTTTATTCTTATATTCCATTATAATCTATATTTATATCATATATTATTATTTATTAGAGCATATTATAATTTTATTTTTTATTTTCTTACAATCTTAGTTATATTTGCTTTTTCTAAAGTTGTTTACGCATTCATATGCTTATTGCAGCATTATTCAAAATAGACATGATGTCCCAGAGTAATGAAGAGCCGATTATTTTAGCTGTGGTATCCTTGTCCTTGTTTGTGATAAACTTGAAAATTTATCACAGGAAGAAGATAGATCTCTCTCTCATCTCTTTTTTCGTACCTGTTTCACATACTTTCAACCTTCTAACAGTTTCCATACTTTTTGGCAAGGTCAGTAGTCACTATTTATTTAGTTAGTCAGTTATCATTAATCAATGGTTAGATTTTTGTGGATTTTTTAAAATTAATTTTATTTTTTAAAAAGTGACTGCACATGCGTGCATACACATATTTTATTTCGCTGTCTACCCTGAGGTTCTCCCACCATCTTATTATCCTCGGTCATATGTATGTATAATTCTTGAATGTCTGACTCACCTTCCTCCCCATCCCCCCCCCCCCATCATCCCTGCTCTGGTCATTCCAGCTCCCCTCTCCCTCCAGGTCCTTGGTTAGTACTCGGCTCACTGGTCTCTTTCTGGTACCAATGTCCTCGTCCTGCGTGAGGCCCTGCACTCCTAGGACTCAGCAGCCTATGCTGCTTGTGTTTCCAGGGGTAACTTTGCTGCAGGCAGTCAGACCAAGGTCATCAGGACCCTCTTGTAAGGCGGGTGTGTGGTGTTGTTCTCCAGGCTCCTCTAGGGGCCTTGGGCTGGAAGAGGGCTACCTTTTGCTCCTATGGTATCTGGGTGCACCATGGCCCCTCTGCGAGGGATGAGGGGGCTCCCCTTCTGGCTCACTCCCACTTTTACCTCCATTTTAAAGATGGCAAGACTGCGCCTCAGGGTTTTACTAGCTTGCTGGAGGTCTCTCAACTGGGTGATGTGTCTCCTGGCGGGCTTGATGTCAGGTGGCGTGAGCTGTGTGTTGTCCAACTATGACACACACATGTGCAGACATAAGCGTGTCCTTCCAGTTTAGTGAAAAAGTGCATCAAGTTCTTCCAGCTCAAATTGTGAACTGCAGCTTACGATTCTGACTTCCTTGACCAGAAACTCTCTGAACTGCTGTGAAATGTCCACATTACGTTAAGAGCTAGAAGGGGCCAACACAGAACTCACGGAGGTCACAGACAGCAGGTGACAGTCATGCCCGTGAACGTAATGGCCCAGTCCCAGCCCCCCTGCAGCCCATGTTAGGAGTCACGTGTGGAATGAAGAAGAAATTGAGATGGAAGAGATGGACAGTGATCTGCGAGGCCAGCCCGCAGCACGGGGATCCCGAAAGCATGTCCAGGTCCACTTTATTGAAGTCGAGAAGTTCCTTCTATACCCCAGCCAGGAAAAGTTATAGTGATATCATGAGGAAGGAGCAAAGCGTCCATGACACGCAGCAGGGAGGATGCGGGGATGCGAGATAACGGGAGGATTGACCTGTGCGGGCAAGTCATCGCTAATAGGTCCTATGTCTCCGAGGACCTTCCAAAGAGGTTAGGAAGCTGGGTGACAGGTGAGAGATGTGCTGTCGCCCACACGCTAGTGTGCCAGAGGGGGCTAGAGAGATAGGAGGTGTTCCTCTTAGCTGAAGCTCCACCTCTGCCTGCTTCCACCTTCTGCAGCCCACGCCAGAGATCCTGACTCCCATGGGGAGGATAGCCCCAGGCATCATTGTCCAAGGGAGTCCATGGCTGCTGGGTTAAGCACTCCTGGTCGGGACAGTTGAGGCCACTCCCAGAAGAAGCGCCGTCAAAGCTTGGGGCTGCTGGAGCCTGAAGATGGTTCTTCTAATGGCAGCTGACAATTTGCCACGTGAGGTTTTTCTATTCTGATGCGGGGGTGAGGGTGGTGGAAAGGGTGGGGGCAGCCCCAGAAGTGGCTACCAGGTGATCTGCACCTCTGGTGAAAACCTTGACCAGGCAGCGAGCCTGCCCATCCCCCCTCTCCACGTTCCCTGTCAGTCTTGGCCTCAAGCCTTAGGTGAGAGGAGCGGTTTCCTTGGGAACCTGATGTCCCCACTGCTGACCTCTACTCAGCCAGCTGCTGCTCAGCAATTGCCTGAGGAATAGAAGGCTTCTTCGAGAAGTGATTTTGAAGGCTTCTCCCTATTCTCAGGCTGCTGATGAGGGCTATACCCTCCGCTTCCCTCCCCCTCACCTCCCCTTCTCCCTTTCCATTCCCTTTCCACTCCCACATTCCTCCTCCCCTTCCTTTCTCCCTC
>PVHY01026741.1:0-16976 GCA_004024945.1 Uropsilus gracilis
TTCCTTCCTTCCTTCCTTCCTTCCTTCCTTCCTTCCTTCCTTCCTTCCTTCCTTCTTTCTTTCTTTCTTTCTTTGAGGAAATGTAAGGAAGCTTTGTGTTTATTCCAACATTGCTACACACTTTCCCATAGCAAAGCATGCGCATTTGTTCAGGCTTACACCCGGGGAAAAGTTTCTAATCCATGTACTTTAAAATCTTACATATATATACCTTCATTGCTATGTATTCCAGCACACAGATAACTAGTTATCAAGCCACTGCTATGTTACAGGTCAAGAAGTATGTTGAGTTTTAGAAAAGTTCAGTGAGTTATGCCATTAACTGAGAGAAAAAATAACTGTACAGAGCAAAGGGTTTTGCATTTTTCAATCTGTAGTCACTGTTCTAAAGAAAGAGTGTGGCCTTTGAGAACTGTGAAATAACTTTGTCCTTCTTAAAAAGTCACATGATGTTCATGTATTAACATAAAATATGTCCTGTACATCAGGGTGCAGTAAAAATTTCAACTTCTTTTTAGAAAATGTGCACAGCTAAAATATAAGACAAATTAATAAGGTCCTAAGAAAATATATATCAGTTATTTTATTATTTCTCCCTCCATCCTTACAATACCTATCATTTGCTTAGGATATTCAGGAAAATACTTTAGTTTCTGTGTACATTTAAACATGAGATAAATATGGACCAGATAACATAAGACCTGGTTGTTATCTAAATTTGTTGTTTACTCATTAGGTAAATTTGAGCAAATATTTTAACCTGTCTTTTTTCTCCTTTCCCTTATCTATCAATTGTGGATGACATATCTCAGAACTGCAATGAAAAAAAAAACAAAAAAAAAAAACAAAAAAACAAAAACAAGGGTATTTCTGAAAATTCTTATGTGATATTAATTCTCAAGAATCTTTCACATTTCTACTTGCAACAAGTTGGCAAATCCTTAGTAATAATATATTGGAAACTATTATTTTTTGATACAGACAACAGACTTCCTTTTGTCTATTTTTGAAACATTTGGAACACTTCCTGTTTATATTCAGACAAATCTGCATTACAGACAAAAGAACACACACTATTGTAATCATCCCAAGTGTCAGCTTTGTAAGCACTAAGGACAACACTGGCTTCTCTAGCCCAAAGAGTTGTGAGAGGAACTGTTAGAAGCTGAGGGACTGGAAAGAGGCTAGAAAAGGCTTCCTTTACATTCTGCCCAGAGTGAGGCAATATTTTTCTTATTTCAGTCCACTTGGAATGTTATAATAAACCTAAGTGACTTATCAACAACAGAAATGCATTTCTTCCAGTACTGGAGTTGGGAGGAAAAGAGTCTGGTGCTAAGTAGATTCCCTACTTGGTTCCCATATCATCCTCGGCAGCCATTTTCTCACTCTAACATCGCAGAGAAGATGATGAAGTGCAGTTTTCTCAGGACTCCTTCATCAGGGCTTTCATCCTACTATAGGACTTTACCTCCTGATATAATTACCCCCTGAAAAGCCCCACCTTCTTGAGAAAAAGTGCAGGAACACATAGATCTATAGCACTTCTAAGCACAAAAAAGAATCAATGATATATTTAATTCTGTTAAAGGGAAGCTTGTTTATTAAGAAAAAATAAAGAAATTTGCTATACATAAAATGTAGAGAAATTATACACACATATATGTATTTCTTCAATCACTAACCCAAATGTGATACATCCTATTAAAAATAAAGGCATAGAATAGAGGATGGTATTATATATTCTGACTCTCAGGTTTATGCTCTGTAAGTGGCACTTTACATGTCATAATTCAACATAAACATACATTTATTGGACCCAGATTAATTCTGAAACTTTCTCATGAGAGTGAAGTTAAATAGTTGACTAACTAGGAACTGTCTGATGCATCAGTCACCAACTTAAGAGAATAGCAATTAGACATAAAGTAAATTTAAATCAGTGAAATTGTAGAAATAAAGTAAACTTAAAACAATTAAATCCAGTCAATAATTCTGAATATTTCCATCGATCACAATTGACTTAGGCTTTGCAATTTTTGAAAAAGAAAAGACAATCTGTAATATACTTGAAATTATGAGAATCAAAAAGGTCCCAATATCATTTATAAAATAAAAATCAGTAACCAAAGCTCCATAATTTTTAAGTCTTTTTCATTACTAGGAAATATTTCTGATTCATCTGTCCTACACATATAAAACAGTTTCAGATTTTCTCCAACAATTATTTTACTCTTAGAAGAAAAATTTAAAAACATATCTGAGAACTGCAGATATCTTCAAATATTTTTAAGAAATTGTTTTATGATCATTATTTCCCATGAAATTAAACTAAAATATTTTAAGACTAAAATATTGATAGGCATAAAAATATAAGGTTATTTACATTTACATAGCTAAATGAGGAGTAAGTGAGTCAGAAATCAATTGAGAATTTCTAAACCTAAATATGTAAAATTTTCCTTTTTTTTTAAATTTACATGTGACAGGAGCATGAAGAGAGACTGCAAATGATAATGTATAATACCTAATAAGATTCCTATTTTTATGAATACATGTGCATTTTCCATTGTGAAAGAAAATTAAATTCAAATTCAAATTTATTAAAATGTGAATTTTGATATTTCTACTAATAACACTGAGCTAAAATAATGTTAATCTCTATGATTATATGTTCCATACTCTTTCTGAATTCATGATAATTGAGGCTAAATCCTTGTCATTGCCTAATTTCCAGTCTTCTCTTTAACCACATAAATTACTTTAAGACATCAACTAAATAAAAAGGACATGTGTTTGCTAGGGTTTTGACCAGGATGAGTCATGGCTTGCTAAAGTATCTATATAGTGAAATATTCACATAAAATAGTAGTTAGGAGACATGTAATAACATTCCTAAGGGTAGTTATCTTCCTATCTATGTTTAGGACTGCGATCAGTGGTCTGATAATCTATGGAACAAATTAAGGCATGAGGAAGTTTGCAATCAAGTTAACTGATGCATTTGATTTCATATTTCATTTCCAAGCATTTCAAACCTTTTCATATTTCACATATGTAGAATCATGGAATTTGAGATATTATTTTTATTGTATTTCTAATTGCTGCAATTACTTTGAAATCTCATTTTGTAATTTTCTTTTTCTTTTATTTCTTATTTGCTGACAATGTGGGAGTGTATAAAAGTAAGAGTATAAATTGTGTAGCTTTCATAAATGTTTTTTCTTGAATGTACATGTTTTAACAATTACTGTGATAGCCACAATGACCATTTTGAGCTCATGCTTTTAAAAATGCTAGTATTTGAAAAATGTTTTTGTATAAAAGTATAAATATAATTTGAAGATACTATAATTAAAAGCTGATCCTACTCTTTTCCCAAGGTTACTACTGTATGTTATTTTGGTATTACAGTACACAAATGGGAGTAAAACTACAGATCATAGAATTATATGCTGAAGGAATGATGACTGTATTTCAAATTAACACCGTTTTATCATTCCTATCTACAGAAGATATATCCCCAGCATGATCTCATCTTTATCGGTGAATGCCTATTGCACACAATTTAATATTTATATTAAAATTGTTTAATTTTATTAAATTATAGATGATTCTATATATTTAAATCTCTATCACTTTACTAGATTTACAAAAGACTAAAACTGGAGGGTTTTTTTTTTTTGGAAGATTAAAGTATAAATTTAAATTGAGCTTATTTTGTTTTCTGTTTTTCCTTAGTTACTGACAATAATATACATTAAGTAAAAATCTGGTGTAGTAAAATAACAGTACTTAGAACACTCACTTTTTAATGTAGGTGGTTATATTAGCAATGATGCAAAACACATTGTCAACATTTCTGTTACCTTATAGACACCCTAGAACTGCAAACTAACAAATTTATTTTAAAAGCCCTATGGCAAGAATGAAAATGAAAGAAAGACTTTTGACAGGAAAGAAAAACAAGGTTGCAAATATCATTAGGTGATGCATTTGAACATGCCCAAGGGGAATTTGCTATAACTTTTCCTAATAGATTGCAAAAGGTTCATTTCAAGAAACAGAGAAATAACAGGGCATTGCAGAGACTGGTCTATTCACTAGACTTTTATGAAGGAAAGTTATGAGTGTAAAACTGGAGACAGTTTCTAGACCTACCACAGAAAAGATACCTGCATATGAACATTCTTTGTTTCAATGATTACACTGATGATGCAATGCTGCCAAAGGTGTCCTTACACACACACACATACACACACACACACACACACATACAGAAACACACAAACAATTTTATTATACAAGATACCATGTTAATCCAAAATGGAATGACTTTGTTTGTGTCATTTAGCTCTAAAATTCAGGTGATAAACCAAAATTACCAACAAAACTTTCTACCTATGCAGTAATGAATAGCTCATTTGTATTAATATCATGTAGTTCAATAAAATCTGTTTTCTAAGATATCAAGAAACACCATAAACTACTGAATATGGATTTCCTGTTCTTTTCCTTCCTGCAACACAACTTTAAAAACAGGATCATTTAAAGACAGGCAGTGTACCAAGAGCTAAAAATGCTTAGAGGATAGCTACTGGGCATTTATCTCTTACTAAATGGCTCTCTTCACCAACATCACTGGCAATATTATTTTAAACCATTTTTATATGTATTCTATATAAAATCTGATGCACATAATTCTATGTATAGAAATAAACACTGAAAATGATGAATGGGAGAAACATTAAGACAGTTTCTTTTTCTTGGCAGTTTGTGAGCACCTAACATGAAGTCCAGATGTAATTTCTAAACAAGAGTGAAAAGCACAAATTGTGTAAGTGTGCTTTACTAAAATGCATTTCTTATTTAGTTTTGCTATTAACTTTCACTAGATAATAAGTTTCATATTATTAATACAACTGTAGTAGCAGATTGACAAAATCTTAGAACATAATTTAATCTCAAAGATGAATTCAAAAATTATTCACTTTTATTTGAAGATGCATTTAAAATGCTTAAGATAATAATATGCATTTAATAGGAAACACGATTTTTTATCTGATTTAAGGATGAGCAATAAAAAATAACTAATATACACTTGCAAAATAAAATATCTGAGATTTTACAAATACATATTCATCACCATCTCAAAATGAGTTTCTTAATATTGTAGGGTGACATTACACATATAAACTGAAAAGTTACAGTTTATTACCAGTTCACTAAGGGTTTATCACCTCAACATAAAAGTCATGCTAGAAATAAAATAAAACATATCAGGAAACCATTTTGGTCTTTAAAGAAAATGTTTAACAAAGCAAAACTGAGAATATTTTATATGCATTTCTTTCTAGTAGGGGTACAATTACTAGTCTTTCTAACAAAAAAAAGCTTTCATTATTTTTAAATGCTTCTATAGGAAAATTGCAAGAAACATCACCTAGCAGTCATTAAACACATGACAATGGTTTTTAATACCAGTTGATCTTATCCATGCATTTTGGGTAACCTCTAGGTAAAGAGTTCTATAAATCTTGAGATGTTCCCAGAAGAATACACATAAGAGATAGTTTAAGTTACTTGCCCTTAAACACCATAAAATAAATACAAATGGCAAAATTAATCACCTTCATCAGGTGTGCCCTTCAGATAAGTGTGCTCTGGAGTTTCACGGCCAGCCTATTGACAGATTCAATCACAATAAATGCTGACTGATCTGTTCCTTCAACAACAACAACAACAAAAATTAGTTGTGTGAGCTAACAACAATGCTGCCTGCCTTACTAATATAAACAGATTATTTTTTAGAGCTTCGCATTTCACTTCATTTATTTAGGAGTATAAACAATACAACTTTTAACTTAGGATATATGTAAGGATTACATGAAGCAAAGTAGTAAATGAGAACACCAGAAAAATATTACATACTAACTAAACATTTTTTAAGCCATTGAATATTTACTTTTCATAAATTCAAATAACTTTCTATAATTTTAGCATAGTTTTACCTTTTTATGAAAGTGGTTAAGACACTACAGAAAGTTCCTATACTTTCTACTCAGTTTTCCCAGTATTAATTACCATATATATATATGGTATATTTGTCATAACAAACAAATTAACATCAACACATTATTAGCTATATTCAGTATTTTATTTAGATGTTACTATCTTTTCCTTATTGTATTTTTTTCCTATTCCATATTCCTATCCATGATATCACATTATAATTACTTATCACATATCTTCAGGAATTATGATCTTTGATAGTTTCTCAGACAACCATTGTAGTTGTAGCTTTATTACTAAGTATGTTTTCAGAGCATAGTTTAATAAATAGGAAGAAAAAGCAGTTTCCCTTTTAATCCCTGCCAACAGCACAAGCATAATCTCTCCCATTACCAACATTCTTCACCAGAGTGATTCATTATTTACAACTGAGGACAATCTTGATTTTTTTCCCCTTGTAGATATACCATGACACATTTTTTTGAACTCACTAATTCAATAATATTTTCTAACCTATTGTTAAGCATTGCAGCTACTATCTTGGTAATTGAAGATAATTCTAACATGAATTTTTTTTTATAACTACATTTGCAGTGTCTCTGTGTTATCTAGTGGGAAATGTGGAAAAACTCTGCCAGTTATAATAGGCTCTCAAGATTTTAATAAAATGTAATTCAACAGTTGAGTTGGATTTTAAATAAATGAGCTTGCTATGTATTTCTTCATACTATATTTTATCCAATAAATAATAATTACATTTGGGAAATGGAATTTATTTCCAACATGCTTTAAAATTCCTGATATATAGTTTTTAATATATGTACAAACCACACTTGCTGAAGTAAAACTAGTTATACATCAAAAAAAAAAAATCCACTAACTTTTTTTTACATAGTCAATAATCTGTTAAAAATTGAACTGAGGTTACAACTAAAAATCTAGAACAAATAACAACAAAATAAAAGCAACAGATTTATAATAGCCTTGAGAATAACTACCACCTTTTGGAAATACTTTAATTTTACCTCATATCCTTAACTTAAGACTTACTACAGAAATATAATGGAAGTGAGAGTTTTATTATTTAAGAAATGTCGATCTGAATATTTTTATATGCATCATCTAAAATAAAAGCCTACTATTGATTTGTAAAGACAATAAAATAGCTTGGGAATATAGGCAATATAAATTGTTTAATGGTCAGTTTATTTTTTAAATTATATTTTAACACATATTAATCAAGCACTCTTTTACCAAGATCAACATACATTCCTATAAGGATTTTTAATAAATCTGCTAGTAACTTCAGCTTTTTTAAAAACATGTTTAAAATCATCAACTTTGATTTAATCAATCATCACTATTTTTAATTCATTTTCTTTTCATAAACTGAGCTACATTTTCTGTTAAACAAAAGATGAGAGAAATTACTGCTCACTTTTTAATTGCATAGATCATAATACACTGTGAACGGAATTCATAATTAAATACATATGAAACACAGCTTTGTGCATGTGTAACTATAAAATCTGAAATTGATTCTAGCATCTGTTAAAATTTTATACATTCTTCATTTACTACCAAATTAGGCAAGGAGTAAAACAACAATATCCTTATAGCAAACTAAGATTATTAGATAAATCCAATACAAATAAAATATGCTTTTATTCCTCCAATGAATTTTCTTTACCTTTTCTGTCAGGAAAAATTTCTACTATGTTCTGGAATCATTAAAATGTGTATGTTTCATAAACAGATTTCCACAATCTGCTTTATACTATCATTTTAAATATCCCCTTTTGATTGTAAGTTCTCTAATTACAAGTGGTTCTTATTTTTACCTCATTCATAGAACTCAGCTATTTCTAGGAGATAATCTAAATGTAGCAGTTTACATCATTACCAAGTTTTGCTAAATTCTGTTGGTTCCAATTATGTTTCATGATCCCTGATGACATTTTTAAAAATTGCTTAGACCTGAACAGTAAATTAGACATATTTTAATACATCTTACACCCATGTCTCTCACTATAGGATCATTACTTCCCTATCCATTGTTCTCTATATTGACTATGCCAGTTTCCTCTCAATTATTTGTTCATTGTTTCCTCATTATGGGCTCTGCTTTTATGGTGCTCTCTGGAGTGTAAAGCTTTGCAAATATGTACAGAGTCAGAATGCTTACTGAGCTATGCTAAATTGCATTTTGCTCCCAATGGGTGGATTTATTCAAACTTTTTGGAAGTGCTGTTTGAAGGAATAACTCTGAGTAGGATTTTTAGAAATGGAAGGAAATTCAGTGATGCATTTTCCATTTTTCTTATATTATAAAGGAGAAAAACCTCAAACCTGGAACTATAACATGACTTACCTGAGGTTACATACCCACAGAACTGAGAACAGAAATTAGAACTCCTGGCTCTCTGACAAATTCCTTTTCTCAATACTTAAGGACATAGCTGACTAAATTAAACAAAATTATCATGGAGCAGTTCATATTCTATATGGTTCAATTTTTGACCCTCATCTTGCAAATCCAACCTGTAGGAAGTTAATATAAATTTCAACAAAAGCTACCAAACACCCATTACATGCCAGATATCATTCTAGTTACTTGGTCTATATGAAGGCAAGTAATAAAATTTCCCTATCATCTTGAAACACATCCTGTTCAAAGGAGAAAGAAAATAATCAACTATTTTTTTTAAAGAACACATTTAAAATGCTGGCAAGAGATTAGTTTCAAGGAGAAGGATAAGAGCAAGATAAATTTAGAGCTAAGGAAATGATTTTTCAATCATAGGGTCAGGGTAAGCCATTGCGAGAAGCTGAGATTCAAAAAAAGATTTGAAGATTATGTTAGTTTGTTACATGAATAGCTGAAGGAAAGGTACTGCAGACAAAGGAAATAGACAGTGCAAAGGACTCAAGGCACCATAGAGGATATAAGAGGGAGGAAGGCAGACAATGTGGTTGAAGAGAAATGGGAATGAGGAGTCAAAAATGATGTTAAAATGATAACTAGAACTACAAAAGGGACAATGCAATTGGTGACTACCAACCACACTTAGTCATTGGGAACTCAAAATACAACTGAAGGGATAGAGGGGGTAAATTTTTAACTTTACATACTCTTAATTAATGACTATTTTCAAAGTATGTGTATGGATACAAGGAAATTTGGGAGCAGTCATTCAGTTAGTACAAAAAAATTAAATATATTTAAAATAACCTGTTTATGTGAAACTATTCTTTCAGTGTACTTATAAAGTTTACAAAATAACTTCTAAATTACATGAGTATCTACATTCAAGAGCTGTAAATGTAAAATAATTTCTGGATTTCAAAAATGAGTATGAAATATATATATTATCAGTTTATTAAAATATTTTAATATTGATAACATGTTATACTGACATTTTGGATGTTTTAGCTTCAATCTAGTAAGCTATTATGTACAATTTCATCTATGCCTTATCTTTATTAAGGCAACTACTAGAAAAATGTATATTCATATATGTATCTTTCATTATATTTTAATTTAAAGCATTATAGGACATTTTAAGATATTTGAGTTTTGTGATGAATGAAATGAAGATCAGGCTTTGGAGAATTTTCAGCAAAAGAATAGTATCAGCTAATTTTAGGTTCTATTTTTAATTAATCATTCTGGAATGGTGTCATTTTTATTACTCATGCAAATTAATATTTAGATAAAATTGTCATTTGTGTATTTTCTAACACAGGTAGGGTATAACTTAGTTATTTCTTTTTTTCTTTTCAGTCATATCACTTAAAATTTTTACAAATTCATTTAAGTATGAAAGGTAGACTAATCACATAAATTTAGTATGTTATTGCAATTTAACTATGAATAACACTGGCAGTTTTGTCCATTATTCTGAAAAACAAAACTCAGCTTAGAGTATCTTCAGGTCTTCATGCTTTATCCCACATAACACATCAGATAAATATCTACACATTTCACTTTGGTGATACATGAGTTGGAGAAATTATTGTGAATACACTGTGACTGGCAAAAATATTCTCAACATTAGAATTATCAAATTACATAGGATCAAAATGTCACATAAATATATAAACACAGGGACTTATCTAACTGGTTAACAAGAGAAAGGATTTTTTAATTTTCCATTGATTTGTAACAAATAATATTTATCAATTTTAAGAGTCCACTACCCTGCAATAACTCAATGAAACAAAGTGTAAATTAAAACATATAATGGCATTCAGAAAGAAAAAAAAAACTTTATCTTAAGAACAATTATTATAATATATTAAATGACAAAGATATCCCTCTAAAGTGAATGTGAATCCAAAGCAAAGTGAGATACCATCTCATATCAATGAGAATGGTCACATAAAAAAAAAAATAATAATAATAGAACAACAAGAAAACACACACACACACACACATACTGAGGAGGATATGGAGAAAGAGGAATCCTTTCACACTGTTGTTGGGAATGTAGACTGATCATATGGAAAACTATATGGAGGATTCTTAAAATTTTAAAAATAGATTTGCCATATAATTCAACTATTCCATTACAAGTTATCTAACCAAAGAATTGGACATCTTTCATTAATTCAAAGAGATATATACACTCCTATATTCATTGTTTCAACATTTACCAGTATCTAAGTAAGAAAAGCAACACAAGGGCCTCAGGGACAGATAAGTGGATTAAGAAGATGTGGAATATACGTGAAGGAATACTACCCCAGCTATTAAATAAATGATGAAATTCTGTCACTTGCAACAACATGAATAGGCCATTATGCTAAGCAGAGTAAATCACAAAGGCCAGATAATGTAACTTACAGGTGGAATATAGAGAAATGAAGCAGACAAAAATCAAACCAAAACCAAACCTTAAAAGTGGTCTAAAAACTGAAGCTTCCAGTGTTTCAAGAAAGGGGAGTTTGCAGAAGCTAACAGGGGACGGGGCCAAAGGGAATGTAGTGAGGCCTATGTGCATTGGAGGTGGTGATATGGTAATGTACATCTGAAAATGGGTATTCTATGTTCTGTACAGTTCTGTAAGCTAATGTGTTCATGATTAAAAGCAGAATACAAAATAAATATGAACCTGTTAGAAATTTAAACATGCTTTAATTTTTTGACTAATTTTCAGTAAAACAGAGCATGTAGCTAACAGTTATGAAAAGAGAATACTTTATGCCCAAAACTGCCATTAATGTTAATGGGAGTTAACACATAAATCCATTGTGCATCAATAGAAGAGCGGAAATTGTAATCTATAAAACGAATGAATTCAATCATTATGAGTAATTCTTTAGCACATGACCTCCTCTAAGTTCTATCAAGTATATAGTCTGGCTTTTTGAAATGGCACTTAAAAAGGTTTTATACCCTAATTGAACAGCCATTCACTGGGCTTATTTTTCACTTAGATCTCTCCTAATACCTGTGAAGTAGGGTTTTAAAACAGGAGACTGGATGGTAAAAGCAGTAATTTCTCATCAGGGAATATTTAATAAGTGGAAGCTATTAGCCAACTAAAGGACACAAAATAGATTAATCTTTCAAAGATATGTCCTTTTAGAATTATAAATTGTTCAGTTTCTGGGAAAAATATCTTTGATACTTGTATAAGGATAGATGTATAAGGATAGATTTATACACACTATCATTTTTACAATATATTAGAAAATATTTTAATCTTTTATAATAAAATTGCTTTGAAAATAACCTAGATAACTGAAAATGTATTTATTGATAGAACTATATATAGAAAAATAAAGTATCTCTTTGTTCTGCAAAAATGACCAGCTTTTATAGAGACTCATACACAACTAACCAAAAAAGAAAGCCGGATTCTGCTGCTTTTATTTTCAGTTAGAGTTGAGGCTCAATTAGAATTTATAAATTTTATATTTTATGTTTATTTACAAATTTTATGATTATTTGACCCACTATCAATGCACATATTATCACTATTCAAAGATCTTACAATTCAATATGAATGATTATGATTTTACTGTAACAAAGTACATATGAGAACACCTATAAGACAATCTATGGGAAACCTTTCATCAAATTCAAAGGTTATATAACTTTTAAGAGACTACAGAGCTGAAGACAGGAATCCTGATACCAATAAAAGAAATCATGGCAGAACTACAATTGAATTGCTGTTTAGCCTTGTTTTCTTCCTTCATTCCTTATTCATGGACAAAGACTAAAAAGTTTAGTATTACACACATACACACACACACACACACACACACATACACACATGAACACAAATAGTATGTTCTCTATATACCTTTTCTAAAAACTTGTCCTGGCAACTCTCTGAGGCAAATCTCTTTCCTCACTTCATTCCCTTCTATCCCTCTCTTACTTCCATCCTCTTTTATCCTCCCCCTTAACTCCTTCCATTCCTCTATTCTCACTTTTTATCCTCTCTCACTTGACGCATATACTTTACCAATACATAATATATAATTTTTTAGTTGTAGGTAAATCTTTTAAAGTGTTTTATGATAAATGACAAATTTGATGAATTTGTGATAACATGGATGTACCTAGAAGATATCATATTAACAGAAACAAGTCAGAAAGAAAAAGACAGAAACCAAATGGTTTCACTAAATATAGACTATAGGAAAAACAAGCAAAAGGCGAGGAGGAAAAGTCAAAACAAGCTATCAACCAAACTAAAGTGTACAACTGGGCAGGAAGGGAAGATGGGAGGGAGTAGTCAGGGAGGGAAGGTGGTGGGTGATCCCTGGGGAATACAAAGATGTGAACACACACACACACACACACACAAACACACATATATATATATATGCACATATATATATATATACATATATATACTTAATAAAAAACAGAAAAAATAAACTGTTTTAATATTTTATTAAGTAATTAATGTTATAAAGAGTTCAATTTTACTGAGTTTAATTTTACTAGTCACTGAAAAAGATATTTACCATGTTTTTAATATATTATTATTTGAGTAATAGTAGCACTGAAGCACAAAGCTTTGAAAGAGTTTGATGATGACCATGTGACTATTAAGTGGAAGGGACAGGATTGGAAGTAAGATTTTGTGATCAGATCCCAGATAATAACTATCATGTGATGAAAGCAAAATAAATCTTACTGAAAGTAAGATCATCATATTCGGTCAGATGCATTTTTATTCATTTAAAAAATTGCTGGCTATCTCCCTGATATCAGCTTTGGGGAACAGGTCTAGTGTAACCTCTTTTAAGGATCATTAACGATGCTCTGGTTTATAAATCCATTCAACACATTTTGAATTAAGTTATATTTCCTTTCTAATCTACATCCTGGGCATACTAGTCTTAAGCATTTATAATCCCAAAAAATACATTTTTTTTACTTAAACTTCATTCATGTTATAGTTCAGAACAGTGAAAAAGAACATCACCTATTATTAATTGAATACAGAAATAAACTTTGAAAATCCTTAAGTAGGATATCCATGTTCATGGAAGCATTACTGATAATAAATTAAATTATGGAAACAACCTAAGTGTCCAAGACAGATAAGTGAATTAAGAAGCTGTGGTATAAATATACATGATGGAGTATAATTCAGCTAAAAAAGAAAAAAAAACTTTTATCATTTGCAATTACATGGGTGGAATTGAAAGGGATTATGCTAACTGATATAAAATAGAAAGGGGGAATACAAATAACAAACTGTCACACTTGTCTATGAAAAATGGAAAAAACAAACATTCAAACCAAACAAAAACATTAGAAGACTGGACATAGAATGGAGATTATCACGGGATAAAGGGTAGGGAGGAGAAAAAAGTGAGGAAGAGACACAGGGGATGATGGTGGTGGGTTATAGGTGTCTCAGAGATTCTTGCAGTGCGATAAAATACACCTGAAGGGGTGAGATTCTATACCTCAGAATCATATACAATATTGGAAAGAAATGGTATCTAAAAATAATTTAAAATATACAAATAAACCAAAAAGCAATCTAAACTATTTTGTTAGCTTGAAATGTTTTAAGATAACCGATTAAATTATTTTTTTCATTTACTATTCTAAGCACATGGTTCTATGCAACACAGAAGAATATAATTTAATCTTTACATAAAAATAATTTGATTTGAAATACAGCCATGCTGCATATTTTGGAAATCGTGTTAAATGAATAAAAGAGGAATTCACACTGATTTTTTTCTAGTTTGTTCACATTTCACATTCAACCATTTGGGCATATGTTAGAAAAATCAATAATTTTAGCCCACACATTCACCACATTTTGTGATAACACACTTTTTTTGCTGGAAAAAGAAAAGAGGAATGCCATTAGATAAAATCAGAAAGGGTGCATAATAAAAAATATAGGAATATGTCAACATTTTACATGTTGTGGGCATTAATGTACAGTAGAATATTTTCAGAGAAAGATCTCAATCTAAAATGGAAAAATGTTGATGAATTTGAACATAAAACACTGCTGATACATGATAATACTAGAATACAGTAATCAAAAATGTAAAAACTTTAAGATTTGGAAAAAATGAAGAGATGATGAAAAATGAAATGACATTAAAAACCTAAGCCTTGGTGGAGGAACAGCACCATATAATATTATTTAGGATCATCAAGTCCAGGAAATCACATCAACTTATTCAGACATAATCATTCTCAAAACAATACAACAGTACTAACAGTGTGCCATGTCTGGTTATTAAGAAAAATGACATGTAGGACATATATTCATAAACCTTTTAACCTCCAGGTTGCACAGAGCTGGGATTTGTCAAAGTTATGTTTGATAACCTTTTTTTTGGAAGAGATGGTATTTGTAAATAGCAAATGGAAGGAAAGTCACAAATAGTAAAATCAAAAATTATAAGAAAAAATATTGGCTACCCCAGTCTTAGATAAAAGTTATTAACAAAGGAAAATTATGATGCATATTAGAAGACATAAAACAGCAAAAAGAGAATATACTCTATGCTTAAAGTCTTGACTCCCTAACAAAAGTTTTGAGTACATTATTCTCATTTATTATATTACATTTTGTAACTATACACAAGTATAGTTTTTTTTGGCAAATAAATGTGCTTTTTGGCAAATAAATGGACAAAGACAATAAATGCAGTATTAAAATTGTAGGTAAGCTTAAGTGAATTTTGTCACTCTATAACCACAGTCAAGGGAACAAAGATTTAAGCACAATTACTGCACTCTAAATCACAGTATCAAATTTATTTTTTCCCCTCCATCATTATTCTTCCCCTTAGGGAACATGCAAGATTTGCCCACAGTAATTCAAAAGCACTGGTCCTGAAATTCAGGGGAAAATCATCAATGGCCATAATTGAGCCATTCACTGACTTTCCTTTGAGAGCATATTTGATTGGCATAATATAAAAATAGAATACACATTTAGAAATAGACTTAAAACTGCTTTTCAAATGGGCACTAAATGGTTCATGTGATTGATGAGACAAAGATTCTATTACTTCAAATCACTGGCTTGAGTCTAGTTACATGAAAGTGACTAATTCATTACCACAGGACAATCTCCAGAAAATGGAGTATTACACGAACTTAAAATTTCTCATACTAAGAAATAAAAGTGTGTGTCCTATATATTATACATGTTCCTAAAACATATTAAACATTTGGGATTAGAAATTCATGCCACCCTGAGTGCTTGTACAATGCCTTCCAAGCTACTATTATGTCAGCGATAATGTGGAAGGTTATAAACATGTCTAGTTAGATCATGCTGTGCCTGAGGAACACTGATGAGCATTACACTCAAATGTTTTCTGACTAAATAAGCCAATGGGATGATTTCTTGATGCATGGAGTTTCCCAAATGATATACAAGAATGTTCTACCTCACACAATCCTAGCTTTTTTGTCTCTGCAGTACTGTATCCCTGCAACAGACCTCTGTCAGGTTCTTCAGTTCATTGGTGAGCATATCCAGAGTGCTGGTTATGAAGATGATAGAAGTACAGTGGACTAGCTGGACTCATGGATACAGGAGTGATGGTTATCAGCCTAGTTTTGTCTACTGAGTAGATCACTATGTAAATAAATATTTCTAATAAAACTTATCCACTGTTAAGGTCGCCAGGCATGTATTATCATTAAAGCCTTGTTTGATAGCTGTATTTGAGAATGATGCTTCAATATCTGCTTTAAAAGTCACATATAGGAAAACAAAAAAATATTTCTATTTTTGATACCAGGCATATTGGTTATATAGAATATATGCAATACAGAGTGGTAACCAAACAAAGATAAAGTAACCAAACAAAGATAAAGCCAAATTTAAATACTTCAAAGCTGACAACAGAGTTGGAACTTGGGGGGATGGGGGGTGAAGAGGAGTAGGAATATCAAATGGGGAGGGAGCAAAAGGGACGATGGTGGTGGATTATGGTGTTTTTGTGGTGGGAGCACTATGGTATTGAAGCCGGGACCCAAAGATGAACCCAGTTCCGAATATGGGCATTGCAGACACCTGCATCTGAAAGACAGAGACTAAAACTAGCCTGAGGCCAGTTCCCCCTTTTAGAGTAAAGTGGTTACTCTAAAAGTAACCAGGGGAGACTGGGGTTATGTAATGTAGGGTCCTGAGGTCGAAGTCCGGCCCAGAGGGCAAAGGGAGGTAACATACCAAGGGGGGATGGTCAGTGGGAAGCAGGGAGAAGGATAAAAAGAGAGGGGAGGTGGAGTGTAGGGATACACAATTTTTGGAGAGGAGCGTGGAGAGTGGAGTGAGAGCGAGAGCCTGGAGATTGGGATCAGGCGCGGAGGTTTGGGGCCTCGGAAGAAGGACCCGGCTGGGTCCTCTGGAGCTTCCTCACCTCCCCAGCACTTGGTTCCTGAGGAGCAAGACCTGTGTGAAGGCGGAGGAGAGGTGACCCGGGTGAAGTGCGGAGCCACGGTG
>PVHY01026742.1:0-16941 GCA_004024945.1 Uropsilus gracilis
TTTTTTTCTATCTTTAGGTGTTTATGAATTGACACACAATAATAAAACCATATCTCTGAAGACTATAAATGCAGTGCAGCAGATGTCTCTATATCCAGAACTTATTGCAAGCATATTATATCAAGCAACTGGTAGCAATGTATGTTGTTCTTTTGACTTTAATATTTTCTCATGTCTTTGTGAAATTATATAATGTGATTCTATTATCTCCCCTTTTCCCAATTAGGAGATTATTGAGCCAGTATATTTCTATATTGGCATTGTTTTTGGATTGCAAGGAATATATGTTACTGCTTTATTTGTTACAAGTTGGCTAATGAGTGGAACCTGGCTAGCAGGAATGCTTACTGTTGCTTGGTTCATTATTAACAGGTAAGAAAGTGCTTTAATGTAGGTTTTATAGTTACTTGTGACTTTGGTAGTGAGTTGTAAAAATGGACCCCCTCCCCCCACTAGTTCATGCCCTAATCTCTAGAACCTATCAATATGATGTCATTTTTATGAATGTTATATAGCATAGTTGACCTTAAGGTAGGAAGATTACAGTGGACCTGACCTGATTTATGATCCTTTGAAAGTGGAGAGCTTTCTCCAACTGGTACAGAAAGGGAAGTTGGAGATATTCAAGGCATGAGTAGGATTTGCTGAAGCGATGACTTGATTGAAGTGAGAAGTAAGTTAATTCACCAAGAATTGGTGAGTTTGTAAAAGAACTATAAGCCTTGGGTAAGAACCACAGCCTTGACTGATGCTTTTTTTTTTGAGACTAGGTCTTGCTGTTTTTTTTTTTTTTTTTTTGGCTCTTGTTGCCCGGGGTACCACAGACTCAAGCAATCCCCAACCTCAGCTTCCCAGGTAGCTGGGATGACAGGCGTGCGCCACCACGCCCAGCTATTTTTTTGGAACTAGGTCTCGCTACGGGCCCCAGGCAGGACTCGAACCGCTATCCCTAGCCCCGGCCGCTTCATAGGCTGAAGCTTACAAGCATGAGCCACCGTGCCCGGCTGACCGATGCTTTTGATTTTAGCTTAGGGAGATCCTGAGCAGTGAACCCAGCCAGTACTGTAGTGGGTTTGTGAGCTAATAAATTTGTCTTGTTTTCAGTCATTTATTTCATGCAACAATTGAAAATTTATGTTTCTATTTTTTAGTTTTTAGATATCACATTGGCTTTATTGATATACCTCTTTGTCTTTTTTTGATATTGATAACATAGTTTCATGAAAAGAAGGACGCAGCATCAGTCAAATTACTATTAACATTGACAGATAAACCAGGCATGGTGGTGCGCAACTGTTGCCTAGGTGCTGGGAGGCAAGAGGCTTGGGATCATTTGAGTTGTGGGATTTGAGACTACCCTGGGCAACATAAGCAGCTGGGTGCCATGGCAGGCACCTGTAATCCCAGCTACTTGGGAGGCTGAGGCGGGGGATCACTTGAGTCCAGGGTACCTTGGGCAACATAGCAAGATCTAGTCTCAAAAAAAAAAAAACCAAAACAGTCACAGATAAGAATTTTGTATTAATCTATGACTGTATTCTTTAAAACAATAAACCCATTGTTTGTAGTGATCAAGTAACTTAATTTCTTTAATAGTAAATAAAAAGAATAAGATATTAGACTTATTTCAATTGGATGGTTAATTAGTGACATGTAATAGTAATTTTCAAAAGTTTCTCCCAGATTATGTGTATTGACTTAATTAATTTGAATTATCATGTTACATAAATACAAAATCTAAACCTGGATAAAACAACTTATGCTTTAAAACACATAGATTTATTGGAAAATATTATTGGAAATAAAAAACCACAAAAAATTATTGCGAAAAATGGTTGTTTTACTTAAGCCAAATTTCTACCTTTCAGTGTAAATATGGTACCAGTCTACCAGGTTCTTTTGAGTATGCCAGAACTGGGTTCCATGATATGATTCAGTTCTTACCACGGTGTCCTATCCAATCCACTATGAAATCTTTGTTTTATCACAGTGATCAGGGCATCATTTAGTTTTTATTTGTTAGTGATGTTTTGTAAATAATGTTATTTGTAAATGATGTTTATTTAATGCGTCATTTAGTGGGTTTTTTGTTTGTTTGTTTTTTGAGACTAGGTCTCACTATTTTTGCCTGTGGAACTGCAGGCTTGAATTGCCCGGGGTACCGCAGACTCAAGCAATCCCCAGCCTCAGCTTCCCAGGTAGCTGGGATTACAGGCGGGCACCACAACGCCCAGCTATTTTTTTTGAAACTAGGTCTTGCTATGTGCCCCCCGGCGGGACTCCAAGTGTGATCCCTGGCCCTGGTCGCGGCTTCTTAGGCTGCCGCTTACAGGCATGCGCCACCATGCCTGGCCTTACATCATTTAGTGCGAAAGCCATCTCATTTTTGTCCTCATTCACCCAAGCCAATTGAAGTAATACTATGTTGTTAATGCTAGCAACTGAGCAAGCCCTGAAAGCTTTCTGAAGTCTTTGACAGTAGTGATTTACAAGGTGGTCATCCAGGTGATCCAGATTATGCTTATACTATGTGTCTAAATGAAAACACAGAATTAAACTCTGCCTTCTGATCTCTGTGAATGAGTCTGCGGGTCCATGATCCCTGGTTGATCTCACTATTATTAGTTTGAACTTTTGATTTGTGCTGCTTTCTGCTAAACTTTGCTACAAGGGAGAAAAGTCTTGATTTTCCTGCAGTGTATAGATACATTTTGGGGGGGGGGGTGACTAGGTCTCATTATGTTGCCCGGGCTACCAATGACTCAAGCGATCCCCAGCCTCAGCCTCCCAGGTAGCTGGGAATACAGGCACCTGCCATGGTGCCCTGCTGATTTTTTGAGACCAGGTCTCACTGTGTTGCTCGGAGTAGTCTCAAACCCGAAAACTAAAGCAATCCCAAGCCTCTTGCTTCCAGCACTTGGACAACTGGCGTGTGCCACCATGCCCGGCTACAACGTTTTTTTGTCCGTGTTTTGTCCGTGTTGCTTTTCTTCTTATTTTCTCTCCGAAGAGCAAAAGTTTTGTTTTTGTTTTGTTTTTGAGACTAGGTCTCGCTGTTTTTGTGCATGGAACCGCAGGCTCTCATTGCCCGGGGTACCACAGACTCAAGCAATTCCTAGCCTCAGCTTCCCAGGTAGCTGGGATGACAGGTGTGCGCCGCCATGCCCAGCTATTTTTTTGGAACTAGGTCTCGCTATGCATCCCAGGCAGGACTCAAACCGTGATCCCTAGCCCCGGCCGCTTCATAGGCTAAAGCTTACAGGCAGGAGCCACCGTGCCCGTCCCTGAAGAGCAAAAGTTTTAACAAATTTGAAAAATTCTAATGACTTTGATTTTGTCCCATCTTATGACTAGCCTCTGACTTCCAAGCATTTTGGGGTGAAGAGTAAATAACATAGATGTTTGAGAAGGAAAGGTATATGAATGTGTGTGTATATATATTACAAATATATATGTATACTTATATGCATACACACATATATAAATTCTGTCTCTGTAAATTAATTTGCTTTTTTTTAGAATTTTATATAAATGAAGTCTTATTCTATAAGCTTTATAGTTGTTTACTTTCAGCATAATTACTTTGTGATTAATGTATGCTATATGGTGTATCAACAGTTTATTCCTTTGTATTGCTAAGTAGTTTCCTATTGTAGGGCTGTGCCTCAATTTGTTTATTCAAGCAATTCTTGAGAGTTGTTGGGTAGTTTCTAGCTTGAGACTTTAAGAAATAAACCATGGCGGGCCATGGTACTGCATGCCTGTAGTTCAACCACTTAGAGGCAAAGGGCAGGGATCACTTGAGTTCGCGGGTTCGAAACTACCCCATACAACATAGAGAGACCTGGTCTCGAAAAAGCAGCTGGACGCGGTGGTACATTCCTGAAATGCCATCTACCTGGGAGGCTGAGGCTGGGGATTGCTTGAGTCCCCAGGGTTGGAACTGCCCCGGGCAACATAGTGAGACCTAGTTCCAAAAATTAAAAAAAATTAAACAAAATAATATTTATGAACTTTTGTTTGCAAGTCTGTATGGACAAGTCTTATGTACACTTAACAAAAACCTGGATTTACCTTTTAATTAGTCATTTGGAGGAGTTCCATAAATATGCTGGGTATGAGTCTTTCATCTGTACGTACTGTGGCTTTTTTTTCATTGACAACAGATTCTCATTGAAAATTTATTGTGGAAAATCTTTGGAGCAACCTACAAAAATCTGCAGTTTGATTCTGGGAATTTTCACATGTCTGACTGAAAAGATCATTTCACTAGATATCAAAAGAAAAGCACTGTAATCCTAATTGTACCACCATAGTTATGTGACTTTGGTTGTCTGCCTGGGTCTGTCAGACCTGCTGTTACTTAGATTGTGTTCTAGAGAAAGGTTACCATCTCCTTAAAGGAAAGGAGAGTGGAGGCTGAAATCCAATATACTTTGCAATGTATGCTTTATTATGGCTGTATCTGCCCAGAGCAGGGATGCCTTTTTAAGATTCTCACAGAGGCCCTTCTTTTGGCCAGGCAATATGCGCAGTCCTCCTGGGTGGAAAGTAGGAGGGTATTAGATCAGACACTACTTATTAGTTTGTTTAAAGTACTTGTATAAACAGTGGGATTATCTGTACCCACCTCATAGGAATGAATGGAGAATAATGAGATACATGGGATACTGCTTTGAATAGTATGTTACACAAATATAATATGTTGCTATTTTGCTGTTCATCTTTGGTTTATTTTAGGGTAGATACAACAAGAATCGAATACTCCATTCCATTAAGAGAAAACTGGGCACTGCCGTATTTTGCATGCCAAGTTGCAGCACTTACAGGATATTTAAAAAGCAACTTAAATACTTATGGAGAGGTAAGATATAAATTTTTTTCATTCATCACAATTAACTCGAATATATTGCAGATGAATTACATAATTTTAAAGGTAATCATATTAATTGTTAAGGTATAGTCTGTGAGGCATTAGTTATTATGTAATAAAGAATATACTTACAAAATAATAGTATTATTTTGTAATCTGATCAGTAGTAAGTTAGGAAAAAGGAGGTGTTCTGTTTGAATATAGCTACTCAAATATATAAAGAATATCTTATTTTGAAAATTAATCTGTATTACTGTTACTTCATCATTTTCTCATAGCTGGAATATTGATGATCATTATTCATCATAAGTTAAAGTAGTATTAATGATATGACTTCATAGTAGGGCTTTATTTTGTTTACTCTTATGTTTCCTGTGAATGAAGTATAGATAGAATAGTGACTGTCAGGAAACTGTTCCAAATAGTTTGGGTTTTTTGTTTTGTTTTGTTTTGTTTTTTGAGACTAGGTGTCACTGTTTTTGCCTGTTGGAACCTCAGGCTTATGTTGCCCGGGGTACCACAGACTCAAGCAGTTCCCAGCCTCAGCTTCCCAGGTAGCTGGAATTACAGGCATTTGCCACCACACCCAGCTATTTTTTGGGATTAGGTCTCGCTGCATGCCCCTGGTGGGACTCAAGCCACGATCCCTGGCCCTGGCCGTGGCTTCCTAGGCTGCCGTTTACAGGCATGCACCACCATGTCCGGCCTTTTTTTTTTTTTTTAAATCTTGACATATATTCTGTTGTCAATTGGATGAAGCCTTCAGACTCTTTCAAAATGATTTGAAATGCATAAAATAAATATGATTATGAAGGCCATCAGTTATATTAAAATTGATGGAAATGTAGAAATCCTTTGACAGCCTGCCTGTCATGGATTAAGAATTCCTTACTGTCAGAAGCTGCAGCAGGGGCATTCTTTTTGAGTTTGGCACTTCTGGACCCTCCCCAGTTGTAATGCTTCTGGAAGCAAAGCTGCAGGTCCCTGTGGCACCTCTGGCCAGCAGAGTACCTCAGATGAGAGCTGCACCCAGATTCCACCGTCTGCCTTTGGCTGTCCTGCCGGTGCTCCCTGTAAGTCAGGCCTGATGGCCCATATGGCAGCTACTGCAGCTGGCCTGCCTATGGGCTCTACTGTTGGATACATAAATAGGTCATGCGTTCACTGGGGCCTTCAGGGGAGAAAATATGATAAGCCCTCACTCAGCCTCGCAGTACCAGGAACCTCAGGGAAGACAGCCAACAAAGCCAGCAGCAGCAGCTGTTTGGCCTGTGCCTCTGTGACAGGAAATCATTTTTGAAATGTGTCCAGAAACAGGGTGACCTTAAGCTTTTTGAAGGTTTCAGTAAGGTACCGAAACGGTCTCGATGTGCAAATGCATTCAGCTAATGAAGACGGTCAAATTGAAGACAGGAAAATTACCTTTCATGTTAAGTTAGTTTAGTATAAAAATGTGTTAGTGAAAGACAAAGTTAAAGCCATCAGTTATAGCTCTCTTCTGTCCTTTTTAAAAAATATAATTTATTTATATATATAGTTCATATCATTGTAATCCCTGGGGGTCACCCACCAACTCCCCTCCCTGTCCACTCCAGCTGGTCCCCCTCTCCCTGTTGTGTACTTTGATTTGGTTGTCCATATATTAGTGAAACCATTTGGCTTCTGTCTTTTTCTTTCTGACTTGTTTCTGTTAATATGATTTCTTCTAGGTATATCCATGTTACCATAAAATCATCAAATTTGTCATTTTTAATTGATGAGTAATACTCCGTTGTATATATATTCTCTTCTCTCCTTAATGGGATACCTGGGAATGACCTATACTGTTTTTGTAGCTTCCTGTGGATCTTAAATTAATCCAAACTAAATATGTATTTCTATCTGTATCCTAACTATTTTATCTACAATTTTTTTTTTCTGAGTAGGAGTGAATAGTTTCCACTACATGTGAACATTTGGGTAACCGTCACCATTAATCAAGATACAGAACTGTTCTATTACTCCAAAGAAACTCCTTCATGTTCCCACTTATTAGTCATGCCTTTCCCCAAGCCCTAGCCTCTCATCTGTTCTCTATCGCTGTAATGCCATCACTTTGAAAGCCTTTGTAAATGGGATCATGAAATATGTTGCTCTTTGAGTTTGGCTTTTTTCCTTTCAGCCTAATGCCCTTGACATCCAGCTAAGTTGTTGGGAGTGTATCAGTAGTTTGCTGCTTTCATTGTGGAGTGATAATCCAGCAGCATGTGTTTAACTGCATGGAAGTGTATGTGTTCTATCAATACCAAGCTTTTCTGGGCTTAGCAGCTGGTATTTTTGATTAATTGGTAGAATTTTTCCATCTCTTACATTTTATTCTCTAGTGTTGATTTTTTATAGTAGTGGGTTTTCCAAGGTATTTCTGACTCTTGACTGTTGAGTATAATCAGCTGAGTCTGAAACATTTAAAGAACACCTCTTACCTTAGATTTTTTTGACTCTTACTGTCTTTTTAACTTCCTAGAACAAAGTCATGTGATACCATGACTGGTAGATGAATAGGGAATAAAAAAGTAGATCCCTGGAGGAAGTAGAGACTGTTCTTAGAAATACTAAGAGCCGGGCACGGTGGCATGTGGTTGTAATTGAAAGCTTACAGAGTCACAGTGGGGTCTGGGGATAGCAGTTTGAGTCCCACCTGGGGCAACACAACAAGACCTAGTCCCAAAAAATAGCTGGGCGTGGTGGTGCGTGCCTGTAATCCTAGCTACCTGGGAAGCTGAGGCTGGGAATTGCCTGAGTCCATGGTACCACGGGCAACGTGAACCTGCGGTTCCACGGGCAAAAATAGCGAGACCTAGCCTCAAAAAAAAAAAAAAAGAGAAAGAAATATCCTAAGAGACTGCGATATGTTAGAGATTTTGTTTCTCACTAAAGGATCCCTTGGAGATGACACTTAGAAGGACAGAATTCTTTTTAGCCAGGTATATTTCACATAAGGGCAGTAAAATCATTATTTTCTGACTTACTAAAGGAAAACAGCTGCGACTTTTTTTTTTATGTGACTGACAATATAAGCATTGAAGACAGATAAAACCACACTTTTGCTGAGAGGAAAGAAACTGAGTGTTTTCTCATGGACTGTGGAATAGGCTGCAAAGTATACTGACTATTTGTGTAGAAGTTCTATGAAAATACTGTGAAAAGTACCATGGAAGTGAAAATACTTCTACTGTGAAAGCAGTTATTTTCACATTAATTGGCCAAGTGTAGTAAAAACCATCATTTTCATGTATTATTTTGGGGGGATGAGAGAAAGTAGTACTGATTTTTTTTTCAATATTGTCAATATGATATTGAATGTTAAAGGACAAATGGTTGAATTCTCTGTAGGTTGCATTATTTAAGCTCTAGTTGTTTAATAATTGTGTGATTTGAAAAGTTTCAAAAATTATAGTTTACAATTGAAACAGTAGCAAAACTGTTACTTTGAGCTTCCTAGTTTGTATAGTAACAAAAGTATTGATAATTTAGTTTTTTTCTTTTGTTTTCCCTAGAGGTTTTGCTACTTGTTGATGAGTGCTTCAACTTACACATTTATGATGATATGGGAATACAGCCACTATCTCTTGTTTCTTCAAGCAATATCTCTCTTCTTGCTAGACAGTTTTTCACTGGAACAAAGTGACAAGGTATTATGGCATTTTAAAGTTGTGATCTTTAAATGCAGATAATAAATGTGTTTTATTTTGTTGTATCTTAAAACCATGTAAGTTTTAAGCTTTATTTTAAAGTATTTTAGTAGCCTCTAATTTATTCTTTTTTTTTTTGAGACTAGGCCTCGCTATTTTTGCCTGTCAAACCGCAGGCTCACATTGCCCGGGGTACCACAGACTCAAGCAATCCCCAGCCTCAGCCTCCCAGATAGCTGGTATTACAAGCACGCACCATCACACCCATTTATTTTTTTGGGACTAGGTCTCGAGGTGCCCCCAGCGGGACTTGAACCACGATCCCTGGGCCCGGCCATGGCTCCCTAGGCTGCCACCTACAGGCATGCGTCACCATGCCCAGCCTTGATTTATTCTTTTACTCAAAAGTTTGCTAAGGTGGGCACGGTGGCTTGTGCCTGTAAGTTTAAGCCTATGAAGTGGCTGGGCTTAGGGATCGCGGTTCGAGTCCTGCTCGGGGCAGCACAGCGCGACCTAGTCCCAAAAAATAGCTGGGCGTAGTGGCGTGCACCTGTAATCCCAGCTCCCTGGGAGCTGAGGCTGGAGATTGCTTGAGCCCATGGTATCCCGGGCAACGTGAGCCTGCAGTTTCATGTGCAAAAATAGCAAGACCTAGTCTCAAAAAAAAAAAAACAACAAAAAACGAACAAAAAATGAAACAAAACAAAAATCAAAAGTTTGCTAAATTCATTTCCCTCTAGCCCTTTTATAAGCACTTTAAAAGTCCCTTAAATACAATTTGCTAGTACAGTACCAAAGCTACCTTGTACTTCTCCATTTCTTTTTCTTCCCTGTTTCTTATATAAAAGAATATATATACTGTATTTACAGTGTATAGAATGTGTTTGACCACCCAGGTCAAGGAGTGGAACATTTGATTACCTCCAAAAACCTCTTTAGGAAACCACCCTGGTTACATTTCTCCCAACAGAAGTTAACTACTCTAAATTTCTGAAATCACTTTCTTTCCTGTTATGGTTTTTACATCTATGTATTCGTAAAAAATACATTATTTACTTTGACCTGATTTGCTGTTCAGATTCATTCATGGTGATAAGACTAATTTATATTTCCTTTATTTTTATTTATTTATACATTCTGTTGAGTTACATTTCATTATTTTCCAGTTCATTGTTCATATAACCAGTGCTACCATAAGTGTTCGTATAAATGTCAAAGGCACATAAATGTGAGATTTCTCTAATGCGTATTCTTTGTGGTGAAATTGCATGTCAAAAGATATGTGTATATTTCCACCAGTAGTGGTTAAAAGTTTTCTTCATTATTTAGTTCCTTTATGTTCTCCCCCCCCAGTTTTTATTAGCTTTATTTACAGTTAATTAACTATTTAATATATTATGCAGCTGGAAATGTTGGTATCTTACTTTTTTCTTACCTTCATCCCATATACTCAGATGGCCAATCCCGATGTTAGCATTCTATTAAATAGAGAATCTAACAAAGAATTGTTAGTCAAATATAAAGTCATTAAAAAAATCATAGAGGTAGCAATGTAGGAAGAAGGTACCACTCTAGAGTCAGGGAAAGGGTGAAGAATTTGAAGTATTAAAAGTTTGGAACTTGGAAGATGAATACCATGGAGCAAAAACTCCGATTTCTAAGACATGGTCACTGTTCCACTTTGCTAGTGTCTTTGAACTGGAAAGATGGTCCTATGGGAATGGGGGCTCTTAGCAGCTGGTCCTGGGTCTTTGGAGCAAGAGGATGCAATAAAGCTCGTTCAGGTGTTGGGAAAACTTTAGTTGTGTTCAACTGCTTCACAGAAAGGAATTGCTCTGTTAGAGTGAAGATGCATTGCTGAGGTGATGTTCACAGGAACTGGAGATAGACAAGAGGCAGCAGAAAAAAAGTTCTTCCCTTCCCCACCAACTCTGTCATCTCTAGCATTTTGTAGTGGCAGAGGTTGATAGAGAGCCAAGTGGATAAGCTGAAGTGCACATTGCAGACATAATCTCAGCCTTCTGAGGCAGGAGTTAGGGTTGGGGGGACTAGATTGGAGCTAACAGGCAGTTACTCTGTAGCTGGCATTCTCTAGAACCAACACCTGAAATCAGAAATAGAACTTTACTAGCACCCGAAAGATCCTATTGTGTCTTCTCTAGACATTGTTCCAGTTTCTCAACAGTGAGGTGCTTTTTTGTTAATATCTCTGTCCTCTTAGGAGTTTTTCTGCCTGTTTTTTTGGCATTCACTTTTTTTTTTTTTTAAATCTTATGGCTTTCACTTATAATACTCTACCTTTTGATTTCCCCCGAATAATGCCTACATTTTTTTGTCTTAGTTTTTTCCTTCTCAAAGTAATTTTATAATAAAATTAAATGATTATACTACTGAATCTCAGAAAATAAATCTACTAAGATATAGAAAAAAATAAGATACAGAACTTTCCTAGGAGATCTATTAGGACATTAAATTTAACTTTCTTACCCTCATTATTACATGGTCCCAGTAGAGAATTATTTTTCTCTGATTGCTGTATTTCAGAACAACATTTTTTTTACTAGGTTGGTTTTGGGAAATGCTGTGAAAGATGATTTTTTATGTATACCACTGATGTTGCCTACATAGATTTCAATGACAAGGCAAACCAAGTGAAATTAATTTATACAACTGAGGACTAAGGAAGCATTGCTTCCAGTCTGAATGGTTGTCTGTGGTTTAAAGATTTTTATTTGTTGGTGATCAATATGGTGATGTTGTGGTATCCTGGGCCTGGCCTTAGCCACACCAGACAAGGGATGAACATTGTGAATGGAACCACTCTTCTTGCTCTGTAAAAAAAAAATAAATAAAGATTTTAATTGTTTGTGGAGTTATCTCTAATTTTTTTAGTTGGTTGCATATGTGTATATGTGTATGTACATACACACACACATATATATATAAACATTGTTGTCTACTTCAGGGTTCTCCCACTACCTTATCACCCATGAACCATCTTAATCTCTTATGCCCATCCCTCTCCCGATTTTACCCTCTTCCCCCTCTCTTGCTGTATACTTAAGTTGATGGTTTTAAATTTTTCTTGCCTCTTTGCATGTTTGTTTTTCCTTTATTCCTCATATAAATGAGATCATCCAGTATTTCTTTTTTTCTTTCTGACTTATTTCCACTAACATCATTCCTTCTAGCTCCATCTATGTTGCTGTAAATGATGTTTGTCTTTTTTGATTGATGGATAATATTCCATTGTGTACATATACCACAACTTTCTGACCCATTTGTCTCTTTTTTTTTTCTTTTTTTTTTAAGACTAGGTCTCGCTGTTTTTGCCTGTGGAACCGCAGGCTCTCGTTGCCCGGGGCACCACAGACTCAAGCAATCCCCAGCCTCAGCTTCCCAGGTTCCTGGGATTACAGACACGCGCCACCACGCCCAGCTATTTTTTTGGAACTAGGTCTCGCTAGGTCTCACTACGGGCCCCAGGCGGGACTCAAACCGCGATCCCTATACCCGGGCCGCTTCATAGGCTGAAGCTTACAGGCACGAGCCACCGTGCCCGGCCCCTATTTGTCTCTTTTGAGGCATTTGGGTTGTTTCCATAACCTGGTTGTTGTAAATAGTGCTGCAATAAACATCTGAGTACAGGTGTCCTTTTGAATTAGTTTTGTTTGTTTTTTTGAGACTAGGTCTTGCTATTTTTGCCCGTGGAACCGCAGGTTCTCATTGCCTGGGGTACCATGGACTCAAGCAATCCCCAGCCTCAGCTTCCCAGGTAGCTGAGATTACAGGCGTGAACCACTACGCCGAGCTATTTTTTGGAACTAGGTCTCACTACGGGCCCCAGGCGGGACTCGAACCGCGATCCCTAGCCCTGGCTGCTTCATAGGCTGAAGCTTACAGGCACGAACCACTATGCCCTCCCTGAATTAGTGTTTTTTTATCCTTCCAGAAGTGTGATTGCTGGATCGAATGGTAGTTCCTTTTTCAGTAGTTTGGGGGGCCTCCACACAGCTTTCCATATGTTTGGACCACTTTGCATTCCCACCAGTAGTATAAGAGTATTCTTTTCTCTCCACATACATACCAGCATTTGTTGTTGCCCACTTTTTCTATATGGGCCATTCTTGCTGGTGTGAGATAATATATCATTGTGGTTTTGATTTGCATTTCCTTTTTTGTTAGTGATGTTGAGCATTTTTTCATATGTCTACCAGCCATTTCTATTTCTTCTTTTGAAGAATTTTCTTTAGTTCTTGGCGCCATTTTTTGACTGAACTTTTTTCTTTGTTTGAGTTCTTTGTGGATCTTTGTTATCAGATCCTTACTACTTGTATGAAGGGCAAGATTTTTTCCCCATTCAGTTGGGTTTCTTTTCTTTCTTTCTTTTTTTTTTTTTTTTTTTTTTTTTTTTTTTTTTTTTTTGGTTATTGTCTCTTTTACTGTACAGAAGCTTTTTAGTTTGATGTAATCACAGCTGTTTATATTTCCTTTCATTTTTTTTTTTAGCATTTAAAAAGAGGTTTCTGAAGTGTAAGTCTTGGAGTGTTTCCCCATATTTTCTCCTATGTATTTTATGGTTTCAGGACTTACATCCAGCTTTTTTTTGTCCATTTTGAGTTGGTTTTTGTACGTGGTGTGAGGGCATAGTCTAGATTCAATTTTTGCATGTCCCAGTCCAGTTTTCCCAATACCATTTGTTGAAGAGACTATCCTTCATCTATTGTATGTCTTGTTTTATGATTTTTTTCTTTTTTTGAGACTAGATCTTGCTATTTTTGCCTTTGGAACCACAGGCTCACGTTGCCTGGGGTACCACAGACTCAAGCAATCCCCAGCCTCAGCTTCCCAGTTAGATGGGATTACAGGTTCGAGCCACCACGCCCAGCAATTTCTTGGGGACTAGGTCTCACTATATGTCCCTGACTGGACTCAAACCACGATCCCTGGTCCCAGCCACAACTTCCTTGGCTGCCACTTACAGCCATGTGCCACCATGCCCAGCCTTTTTTTCATTGCTTTTTGCCTTTTGTTGTAGATTAGTTGATCATACATGTGTGGCTTTGTTTCTGGACTTAATTCTGTTTCATTGGTGTGTCTTTTTATTCCAATACCATTCTGTCTTAATTATTATGGCTTTGTAGTATAATTTAAAGTCTGGTAGTGCTATCCTTCCATTCGCTCTCATTGTGGTCAGGAGAGCTTGGCTATTTGAGATTTTTATTATTCCATATACATTTTGATAGTGCTTGTTCTGTTTCTTTAAAGAATGTCATTGAAATTTTTATTGGAATTGCATTGAATATGTAGATTGCTTTTGGTAGGATGACCATTTTGATAATGTTGATTCTTCTAATCCATGAGCAGGGAATGTCTTTCCATTTCTTTGTGTCCTCTGCTTCCTTTAGCAGTGTTTTATAGTTCTCTTGTATAGATCTTTCATGTCCCTAGGTATTTAATTTTTGTTGGTACAATTGTAAATGGTGTGGTTTTCTTAATTTCTTTTTCAGACTGATTTTTTGCATATAAAAAGGCAACAGATTTGTGTGTGTTGATTTTATGACCAGCTACTTTACTGAACTGGTTTCTAGAGAGTTATTTCTTTTCTTTTCTTTTCTTTTCTTTTTTTTTGAGACTAGGTCTTGCTATTTTTGCCCGTGGAACCGCAGGCTCTCGTTGCCCGGAGTACCCCAGATGCAAGCAAACCCCAGCCTCAGCTTCCCAGGTAGCTGGGATTACAGGCACATGCCACCATGCCCAGCTATTTTTTTGGAACTAGGTCTTGCTATGGGTCCCAGGCAGGACTTGAACTGCAATCCCTAGCCCTGGCCGCTTCATAGGCTGAAGCTTACAGGCATGAGCCACCGTGCCCAGCTCTGCAGAGTTATTTCTAAGAAAAAAAAGTGATGAATTCACTATTTACCATAACATTAAAGGTGCAGATTCAACATTTGCACAATGCTGTCATAAATATCATAGAGAATTTGTTTTATAAGTGGTCATGTCTATTCTAAACAAAACTAATGAAAACATGCACAATAAAATTTATTTTATTCTCACTCATTTTATTTTTGTCCCAACAGGTTCATGAAGTTTATAAAATCTATATATTTTCGCTCTTTCTGGGATATTTATTGCAATTTGAGAATTCAGCTTTATTGGTATCTCCTTTATTAAGTGTAGTAGTAGCCTTAATGTTTGCTAAGTGCCTTCAGGTAATTAGAATTGCCTTTTCATCATTCTTGTGGTAAATTTTTAAATTTAATTGTTTTATAACGCACTTCTTTGTTCATATGATTTTTCTCTCCCTCTGTTCCCCATAGTTGAATGTGAAGAAAGGAACTTTTGTAGCTAAAATAATGAAAGTGATTAATTTTTATCTGGTGTGTACTTTGACAGTGACGTTGAATATTGTAATGAAGGTAAGTAACAGATTTATATATTTTATATATTTGTACAAATTTAGTAATTAAATATACTGCTCTCCATTTTAATGAGTTAAATGAGATAGCAAGGTAATAACTGCTTGTGTAGTCAAAGTTTTAGTTGAACCTAGTCTATTAGATAAGAAAATAGGATTCTCGTCTATTTTGGGGGGGGTAAGTTGCATAAATCAGGTGGTAAAAGACTGAAATCTTCTAAATACTCCATTGCTTTTTTGCTTAAGTAAAGAGTAATATGTTTAACTTATGCCAAAAAACCTCATTGCTTCATAATCACACTTTGTATTACTTACTTACTTTGTATTTCTTGTTTTGTAGTCTCACTGTAGTTTTTACTTTTAGTATTGGGCAAAAACTGTCACTGTAAACTGAGTGTGGTGGCGTGTGCCTGTAATCCCAGTTACCTGGGAGGCTGAGGCTGGGAATCACTTGAGTCAGGTTCGAGACAACCCTGGGCAACATAGTGAGACCTAGTCTTAAAAAAAAAAAAGAAAAGAAAAAGGTCACTGTAAGCATAGCTAATATATTTTTATTGTAACTAGCATTTTCTCCTTCAGATGTTTGTCCCACACAAAGAAAATGGGCATATGCTGAAGTTCCTTGAAGTAAAATTTGGACTAAATATGACTAAGTAAGTTTTTGATTACATAAGTTTACCTAACATTATAGAAAAGAGAGAGCAAAAATAGTCATTGGAGAGAGGATACATCTTATTACATACAACTTAGGAAATTATTTGATATATTATGTGACCTAGAAGAAATATGACACTTTTTATCATTTAAAAAATAATCCTAGTTTGGTTGTTAGCTTGTTTTGACTTTTCCTCATGGGTTATTTTACGTATGTCCATATATTAGTGAAACCATTTGGTTTTGTCTTTTTCCTTCTGACTTGTTTCTGCTAATATGATTTCTTCTAAGTACATCCATGTTATTATGAAACTGTCAAATTTGTCATTTTTAATTGATGAGTAATATTCCATTGTGTGTATATACCACATCTTTTTCATTTAGTCATTGTCTTGGGACATTTGGGTTGTTTCCAAGTCCTTGCAATTATAATAGTACTGCAGTAAACATCCAAGCACAGGTGTCCCTTTGTACCCACATTGAGGTCTCTTTTGGGTAGATTCCCAAGAGAACAATTGCTGGGTCAAATGGTAGTTCCATTTTCATTAACTTGAGGGTCCTCCACACAGTTTTCCATAGTGGTTGGACTAGTTTGCATTCCCACCAGCAGTGTAGGAGAGTTCCTTTCTCTCCACATCCAGGCCAGCACTTGTTGCCCGTTCTTTTGATGTGGGCCATTCTTGCTGGTGTGAGGTGGTATCTCATTGTGGTTTTGATTTGCATTTCTCTGATTGCTGGTGACTTGAGCAGTTTTTCATGTGCCTGTTGGTCATTTGTATTTCCTCTTTGGAGAAGCATCTTTTAGTGCTTCTCCCCATTTTTTTAACTGAGTTTTTTTCTTTGTTTTTGTTAAGTTGTGCAAGTTCTTTGTGCATCTTTGTTATTAAACCCTTATCACTTATATGGAGGGCAAAAAATTTTTTCCCACTCAGTTGGGTTTATTTTTGTTTTCTCTGTTGTCTCTTTGGCTGTACAGAAGCTTTTTAGTTTGATGTAGTCCCAGCTGTTTGTTTTCCTTCATTTTTTTTTACCGGCTTTAGATGTGTCCAGAAATGGATTTCTGAATTGTAGCCCAATTTTTCCTCTATGTATATTACGATTTCTGGTTTTAGATCCAAGTGTTATATCCATTTTGAGTTGGTTTTTGTACAAGGTGTTAAGGAGGTTTCTTGGTTCATTTTTTTGCATGTCTTGGCCCAGTTTTCCCAGCACCATTTAATTGAAGAGGCTGTCCTTGATCCAATGTAAGTTTATCACTCCTTTCTCAAAGATTAGTAGACTATATATGTGTAGCTTTATTTCAGGGCACTCAGTTCTGTTCC
>PVHY01026743.1:0-16965 GCA_004024945.1 Uropsilus gracilis
TTCCTTCCTTCCTTCCTTCCTTCCTTCCTTCCTTCCTTCCTTCCTTCCTTCCTTCCTTCCTTCCTTCCTTCCTTCCTTCCTTTCTTTCTTTCTTTCTTTCTTTCTTTCTTTCTTTCTTTCTTTCTTTCTTTCTTTTTTTTGAGACTAGGTCTTGCTGTTTTTGCCCGTGGAACCACAGGCTGCCCAGGGTACCACGGATTCAAGCAATCCCCAGGCTCAGCTTCCCAGGTAGCTGGGATTGCAGGTGTGTGCCACCACGTCCAGCTATTTTTTGAGACTAGGTTTCACTTGTTGCCCTGGGTGGGTCTCAAACCCGCAGACTCAAGCGATTCCTAGTCTCGGCCTCGCTCTGTAGGCTGCAATTAAAGGTACGCGCCACCGTGCCCGGCAATAGCTTATTTCTGAGCTACTTCATGTATGCAAAATTTAAATAGCAGGTTAGGTCTTTTTGAATTATTGAACAAAAAGCAACATGTCATCCTAAGGTCACAGTTTTTAAGTGTCTGAGCAAGTCACTCAGTGATTTTCACTTAAGTGATGGAAACATACCTATGTCTATTGATTTTAGTACAAATTTTTCCATGCCTTCTGCTGAAGCATGATCGAAACAGTGTCCTTTCTTGAATGATTTGTGTGTGTCATATACAACAGTTTATTAATCTAACTGTGGGTATGTTTTTGTTATATACTGCTTTATATGTGAAAACTGCTATTGTGCTTGCCTCAGAGAAGCTAGTAACTTTTTATTAAGGTTTAAAGAGGTGAGAAATTTAAATTATGTATAAATAGGTGAGAAATACATTTAAAATAGGTGAAGTAAATTCCAACTTATCATCTCTAACTATACAAGAAAATCCTCGTTGGACCTGCACTTCTGTGCTCATCTGTATTAGGAAGGTATTTTGCAGTTACTATTCCTTCCTGGCTTATTCTTATCACCCCAAAGCAGATATTTGGTCTACTAATGTGTAAGGTACTAAATGTCAGCCTCCAAGAGGAACAGTTAGAAGTCCTGGAGGTTCTGGAGGTTAAGGAATTCTGTCAAAATTCTGTTTCTGCAGCTAATCTGTATCTACAAAAAGATACTTAACTTTCCTAAGTATTTGTGACCTAATTTATGCAATATATGTGTCCTAGTTTATGCAATGAATGACTAAGAGTACCTACCTCAAAGTGTTGCAGTGAGGTGAGAATCTATACCTAGACCTAGTCCAAGGCAGGTGCTCAGGTAATAGTTGCTACTGCTTTTGCTGCTGTTATTACTAGGCTGCAGCAAGTACTAAGTGGTCAGCAGTGACAGTGCTGAGTCCACACCTGAGATCAAGTTCTCACACTTGGGGCAACTGTGGGCAACAGAGATCACCTCAGTGGTGAGCTCAAAGAAGCCATCTTTCTGCTGGTGAATGGAACTGTCAAAGTAGAGAGAGAAAAGGAGAAAAGGAGAGACTGGAGCAGAATGCTAATATGACAGGTTAGAGAAAAAATTGAATCTATATTAACAAAAGAGCTGGGTGGGACCCTGGGCAACTGAAAACAACATTGGAAAGAAAATTCTTTCTCCGAAGAATCAGAAACCAGGGAACACAGAAAAGCAGGGAGGTCAGCAACAATCACTCTGAATGCCTTTACAGGTTTTAAAGAACATTCCCATCTATGAGTGTCTGGTGAGGTAGACCTGTCAACAAGTTCACAGAACAGTCTCTGTGTAGAAAATACAAATACCTGAAAAACCCATTGATATATTAATTTGTAGCCTTCGTGTTTTAGAAATCACCTCACTATATTTCTGACTATGCACTAGAAAAGGGAAGCATATGGCTGTTCATACTTTGAACCAGTAGGAAAAGGACGCACAATAAATAAACTCTCACAATCGCCTAGAGAACCTAGAAGAGATAAGACCCCTTTCTATACTCTGCTGCTCATCAGCATGGTCACTCATGAAAAGACTGAGCCATCATAAACCCTGTCTCTGGCTGGCTGATTGCTGGATCAGGGCCACCAGGCTGTGCCAGAGAGGTTAATATAGTGTGCTAAGATGTGCTTCCCCTAAGGCTACAAATGCTGACTCTTCAATGGTTGCTAAGAGGGGAGAAATAGCCTCTTCCCTGCCAAGAAGGCTTTGTCTGGGAAAATTGAGCTCTTGGTCATCCAGGCATTTTAATGGACTATATGAATCACTGATCAGCCAAGAAAGAATGTGAAAGAACAAGGGTCCTACGTTTGCTGATTGGCTCTTTCAACAAAGACAAATGGGGAGCCAGTCATTCTCAATGAAGCAGGCCACGAAAGAGATGATTCCTGCTGACTCTAGGCTCTCTCATTTCTGTCCCAGGAGAACCATGTTGGTAAAAGCTACCATAAACCACAATTCCTTGAAGACAGCAGAAGAGACTGGAGGAAACAAGGATGGATTGAATCACCCTGTGTCCTTCAAAAAGGCTTAGTCTTGGCTCACAGCAGGTACGAGCACTGGTATGACTGGAGTCCCCATTTATCACAAGCTACACTGAAATGATTGAACCATGACACAAATAAATAAAGGATCTCAGTCTTAGAAAGGAAATTAGACTTCATTGCTCTCCCCTCTTCCAAAGCCATTTTATAAATGAGAAATTTGACCCAGGAGAGGCATAGTGCCCAAGGTCAGAATGTTTATAAAGACAGGTCTGGGACTGGGACTGTGTCTAGTGTTGGCAAGACCACCACATTGCTGTGACAAAAAGCAGAAAACATAACCTCTGACAAGCAACACGTGCGGAGATAGAGCACAGAGCCTCTAGATGTTTATGCCTTCACAACAGTGCATGGTTAGACTGGAATAGGAGGTTTGTATAACAAAATGACCTTTAAACAAGCTTAGATTTTGAGGCATCTAAGGGGTGAAAACTCTGTAAGTTGGTGTTTACCTGAGACCAGTCAGTAAAGAGGCGGCCAGTCAGATCTCAGATAAATAGCTTGAGAAGATCCAAGTCTGACCCAGTGCATTTAGATAGGGTGTTTGTTGCTAGCCAAGGTGATATATATCAACCAGTCTATTCTCCCTCCTACGGGAAAAATAAAAAGCAAAATATATGAATCAATGATTTTCAAATAATTGGATAGCAGGCAACCAAGGACAGTGATTCCCAAAAATGGAAACAACTAGGCGATCCTGGTAACAACACTATTATATAGCCTGGAGAGAATGTCAATCCTCTAAGTCAAGATGGGAACCTAGGAATAAGCTATGAATCCCTGACTAGTATTGTAAGGAGGCAACGTGGACAGTTCATACAACAGATTACTAGGGAAGAAAGTGTAATAGAGAAAGAATTTAACAGATATGCAGAGTTCTTGGGAATCTACAGCTAACAAATGCACATGTCAGCAGGAAGTGGACAGATAAATGGAAATATATTCATCCAACCACATCCTACTAAGCAACAAAAGGAACAACTTTACTAATACTACATTGATATATGGTTCGTGTTTGTTCATTATATTAATCATAGTGAAAGGTTTGAGTTTATAAGTATCTGACTTAAATATATTATATTCACACGTACATGTCAAAATATTACTGAAATCATGCAAAGTATATTTTTTGCACTGAGATTCTTTATCAATGCATTAGTAGCTTATCCTACTTTATTGCTAAATATTCCATTGTATAATTATATTATGACTTGTTTAATTTATTCACCCTTTGACGGGCATTAGAGTTGGTCCATATGTTGGTTGTTATGAAAAAACTTGCATATTCCCAGCCTTTTTGTGTGATCATAAATGGGATGATCCAATTGCATAATATAAATATGTCTAATTTTTTAATAAACTGGCAAGTTATTTTTCAAGTACCTGTATGGTTTTACATCCTCATCAGTAATAAATGAATCTTCCATGAGTACCATATCCTCAACAGCCCTCGATGTGGCAGACAACTGATCATAAAATTATAAGGAGTATGAATGATCTATCTCTTTATGAATATCATGCTGATTTTAATTTACTTTTCCCATAATTTTTAATGATATTATCTTATGCTTATTAGGCATTGTGTATTTTTAATAAGGTCTTGATTTAAACCGTTCATACTTTCTTATTAGATCTCTTGACTTTTTGTACTGAATTGTAGGAATTCTTTAGATATCTTGTATAAACTCCTTTGTCTGGTATATGAATGCAAATAATATCTCACACACTGTGGCTTGCATTTTTGTTTTGTAAATGGTGTTCTATAATAAGCTTTGGATTTTGATGGCCCAATTTATTGCCTGGAGCTGTGTAATATTCTATCATATAAATTAGTTCAATTTTACTAAGAATGATCAGATTCTACTGCATTGACTATTTTTAAATACATTTTTTAAATGTGGAATACCTTTAGCTAAGCAGAAGGATTGCAAAAATAATATAGTTTCCATATATTCATCACCTAGTCTCTCTCACCACTAGCATCTTAAATTATCAGAATCTGTCAAAATGAAGATACCAAGAATAGCAAATTACTATTAACCTTCAGACTTAATTTGGATCTTACATTGTCTCCACTAATGTCATTTTTTCATGCCTACATCCAAATCAAGACGCTGCTTTGTATTTATTCATCATGTCTCACAGTCTCCTCTGGTCTGTAATCATTTTTCAGTCTTTCCTTGTATTGTGTGACCTTGAATTTCTTGAGGAGTCCTGGGAAGGCTTCCTGTAGGTATTCTCCAATCATTGCCACCCCTGGGGATCTGTCAAGGCTTATTTTTAGGTTTTATTAGATGTAGCCTTGGGTAACCATTAGTCTAGGATGTAATTGTTACTCTGAAACATGGACTTTCTGGTGTTAGTGCTGAATATCTGAAGTGTTAGGAAATTGCTCTAATCAGGAAAGACCAGAACTCCTAATGTTGCCTAACACTATTCAGCTTATTGCTTTTCCATGCTGCTCACAGCCTAATTTCAGCTACTGACTGGTGAGTCTTGCACATTTTCACTTTTCTCTTGGATAACCCACCTATATCCCAAGAACCTTTTGGAAATGTTGAAACCTCTTGAAGTCCTCTCTGTACAATGTTGTCTTCTCTGCAATGTCAATAGAATGACATTATATCTGATCTCTGCCTCCTTTGTCCAGCGAAACTATAATGTTCTGTTTAGTTCCATCATCTTGTCCCATGATCAGAAAATTACTCTTAGGTTAAAAAAAACAGATAAAACAGGGAACATGTGAAACTCCCCTCTTGTGTTATTTTACTTTCAGGGGTCATATGTCTAAACACAATTATCTCATATATTTTCAGTTTTATGGCTATTTGTAGCAAGAGGGTAAATATGTACCTGCTTTCCTGTCAAAAATGTAGGTGTTCCTCCCTCTGTTTAAAAATAATATTATACAGGTACTTAATATTTTCCTAAGTCTAGCACTGATTAATCATCTGCCAACTTTTAAAACACATTCCAAATCTTCAAACATGTTTTAAACTCATTTAACTGCTGCCTTTGTTTGGAAACTCTAAAAGAATAACAAAACTTCAAGTATTTGTAGGAAGACAGTGCACTAGCACCATGGCAAGTACATGATTGATGTCCAACAAAATGACAGTGGTATAGAAGTTAAAAGAATGAATTTTTTTAACAAAATTTACTCTTAGAGCTAGTTATAGTTATAACACATAAATTATGCTTCGGTAAGTCACTTAACCTCTCTAAGCTCTAATTTCTCAATTATAAAATAGAAATGATTATAATGGTCATTGCTTCATTGGACTGACTTGGTGATTAAATGAGAAAACACATACAAAATATCTTCAGGCGTGCTTAGCACATGGTACATACTCACTAAACATTGCATTATTGCTTTCTTTCTTTCTCCTTCCCTTCACTCATCCTCTGTCATCCTCCAGGACTGACTGCAGAACTCATGACCATTTACTTCATAAAATTCCCTGGTGTTAGATGACCCCAGTCTCCAATGATTTTACATTGTTTTTCTTTATCAGCCCATGTACTCAGTTTCAACATGAACAAAATCATTTCCTAACTATGATTATATTCTTAAAAAATTTTATTCTAACTTTTACTTCTTTTATCACAATATCATTTTTCCCTCCTCTCCCCCTCTTCAAGCACTCTTTGCCTGTCCCCATAAAGTTCTGCCAGGCTAATGATTAAGAGAAAGATGTAGTACCGTACAATTGCCAATCAATGACCACCAACCTTGCTAGCTTTTACATTTCTTTCTTAACCTATTGGTTTCTTTTAGTGTTGCTCAATCTTCTACAAAATCTATAATTTGTTCAAGCATATTTGACCAGTTGTGACCTAATTAAAATGTTAAAACTCCTTAAGTTGGTTTGAAGTCCCTGTAACTCAAGCAGAATTTATCTGGATTGGGAAGTATCATTCACTTGCACAAATTGAATAGCCTGAAATATTGAATGCAACCAGATCATTTGATAATATGACATTGATAGCATAAATGTTGTCTATTTCATCCCTGGCTGCACATTAAAACCTCTGAGGGAGTTTTGTTTGTTTGTTTTTGTTTTCTGTTTTTTTGGGTTTTTTTGCTTGTGCCTCTACCCCAAGAATGTCTTCTTAGCTGGATCAGAATTAGCCTTGACCATTAGTGATATTTAAATGGTGCCCTAATTATTTCAATTCAAAACCAGAGTAGAAAACCACAATAAGAGAGGGAAAGAACAGATTGTTAGAACCATTTCTTCTGTCTAATCTCAACAACTCAGTTGTTGAAAGTTTATTCTTTAGTATGATAAAGATGGGCTGTACAAGTTCATGAAAGGAGATAGTTAAAATTTTGGGAAATGCACTAGCCAATTATTGTCACATTGGTAAATTGAAGTTGGTTATGTAGGAGCATTTACACATTGACAAATATTGCAAGTCAGAGTTTTCCACTCTGTGTTGATTATGAATCAATTACTAGTGCAGAACTGCTCAGTCTTTGGTTCATTTCCCTTTTACCTTTGTTGTCCTTGAATCAGAAATTATATATAAATACAAGCACTGTCTTTTAAATATTGTTTCTGATTTAAAATGTTCCCTATAGTTCACCATGAAATGTCTTTACTTCTTTAAACAGAAATGACTGCCATTTCTGTGAGGTCGATATATCTTCATATATATGAACTGACAGAGTTGAGAAGGTCTTATTTTCTATGCAAATCTATTTACTCTCATTTCCTATTTGATGTGCTAATTTATAGACCTAGTGATTTAATGTCCATGGCTCTCCAGACCCCTTCCTTCCTGGCAACTCTTCTACAATAACAACTCTTCAACAAACAGTTCTATAACACAGTTACTGTTTCCTGTATATTTTATGGCAAGTGTGCAAGAAAAAATAAAACTGATCTTAAGGAGACATGACAACACAGAACATCAGTGAAGGAAATGGCCTTAGAAGTTATGTAGTTCAAGCTTCTCACTTTGTAAGTGACCCAACAAGCATGAGGGGGTCACCTACCCATGATCATACCATCAGTTATTGACAGAGCCAAAAATGTTTATGACTTACTTCATTTTAGTCTCAAAATACTTCAGTGTTTTCCAAGCTTTGAATAGCGTGTTCTACCCACTATCAACATTGTCATTACTTGGAAGTTTGTTAAAAATATAGAACATTAAGTTCCACTCCAAACCTATGAAATAAGAATCTGTATTTCAACAAGATTTCAAGGCTATTTGTATGCACATTTAAATACAACACTACCCATTAATTCCACTTCTGAGTGTATACCCAAAACAATCAAAAGCAAGTTCTGTAGGAAATATTTGTGCACCTGTCTTCATAGCTGCGTTATTCACAATGGTCACAAGGTAGAAACAACCCAAGTAGCCACTTTCAGGTGAATGGGAAAAACAAAATGTGATTTAATAATAAATATGTACACCTGTATTATACATACACACATATTGGAATATTATTGTTCTAAAGGGGAGGGAAGTTCTGAAATGTGCTAGAATATGGAAAAACCTTGAGGACATACTGACAAATAAAACTGTTATAAAAGTACAGTTACTGTATGATTTCACTTATATGTAGTACCTAGAGTCAAATTCATAGAGATAGAAAATATGGTTGCCAGAGGCCAAAAGAAGGGAGGAATGGAGAATTATGATTTAATAGGTATAGCGCTTCAGTTTTGCAAGATGAAAAGTCTTCCAGAGATGAGTTGCTCTGGAAGGTGAAGGTATTTAACACTACTAAACTTTACACTCAAGGCCAGGCACGGTGGCACGTGCCTGTAAGCGGCAGCCTAGGAAGCCACAGCGGGAACCGGGAATCACGGTTCGAGTCTCGCCCGGGGCAATGTAGCAAGACCTAGTTCCGAAAAATTAGCTGGGCGTGGCAGTACATGCCTGTAATCCCAGCTACCTGAGAAGCTGAGACTGGGGATTGCTTCAGTCTGTGGTACCCCAGGCAACGTGAGCCTGCCGTTCCATGGGCAAAAATAGTGAGACCTAGTCTCAAAAAAAAAAAAAAAAAAAAAAAAAAAAAAAAAAAAAAAAAAAAAAAAAAAAGCCTTAACACTCAAAGTGATAAGGCTAATAAATTTCATGATATGTTTATTTTACCATAATTCAATTTTTTTCCACTTAAATAAGAGAAGCACTAATTTATCCCAACTGGGTTTTGGCTTTCTGGAAACTTTTCGTCAATAGTTGGACCAGATGTCAAATGGAGATAAAGCCATGTGGGGAGATTATCAGAATGAGTTGAATAAAATCATTTTTATTTAAATTTTAGTTTCAATAGGCTTTCTGCTGGCTCAGAATACTCACAGCAACCTTCACATAGGAATTGTTTAATCCCTATATTATTAGTAAGGTGACAAACTCCTCCTGGTTTGCTTGGGACTCAAACTTTTAGTATGGAGAATCTCATTTCCCAAGAAACTCCTCAGTACCGAGCAAAGTGGACTAGTTAACCATCCTGTTTATTAATGAATCTTATAGAGGTTACACAGTGGCTAAATAGAGTAAGATTCAAATGAAGATCCAAGAACTCAAAATAAATTGTAATGAAAAATGGAGGTGTGACTGTAAAACCTCTCTGCAAATGTCATTGTACCATAAGAAGATAATATTACTGCAACATCTCTCAGTACAGTTTGGGTGTAGTCTTAAAAGAAATTTAATTTACCATGTGAAGTATTCTCAGTTAACTGGCTTTTCTGTCCCTATTAAAGATGCCATTATGCTGATGAATATTCTGGAAAGTTTGCAGAATGCTGTTCTTCTAAAGCAAAGACAAACCTCTGTTTTGTTTGTTGTGTTTAGGATGACTGTGGAACACAGGAAAGACACAACAGACAGTGATGACACAAAGGCCCAGTGTCAATAGAACCGGAGTTCATATTTGCTCAAAATCTTAATGAAAGATTTGGTTGTGGAGGTAAGTGGTGGAATTTAACTTTAAAAATAACTGTGACAAAACTCAGTGCCTCCAGCAGCATTAAAAATATAGGCTGACAATTGAATAGACAGAGATGTTTGTATTGCAGTCAGAGCATCTGTTCGACTTTTCCTGTATTTACTACCAAGATAGCAGAAACAGGCAGGGGGACAATGAAGACAGAGGAGTGGGGATCACCCGAGATCTTAATAATACATTTAAGCTGAGATCTCTCTGACTAAATTCCCTACCTGCCTCTACTCTCAGAATTGAGTGCTAAAAGAACAAAAGTATTTTTAAAAGAACTGAAAGAACAATGAGAAGAGGGGGGAATGGTCCACTTCTTCGGGGAAAAGTAGGCTGTTATTTTGTTTTGCCATCTATGAAAGAGTGTCTGAAGTCCCAGAGGTATTTCAGAAGAATTCAGGAAATAGCTTTCCTATTTCTTCATTATATTTCATTGTATTTTCAATATTTACCCTATATTTCATTATAGATCAGAGAATAACTAGAATGGTGCTGTATGCTTTTAGGAAACCTTACCATTGTCTCAGGTCACTTTGTTTTTCATGTTGTTTACTCACTGAGGTTAATAATAGAATTCTTAGGCTATTGGAGGATGACCCATGAGATGCACGATGTTCCATGGCTGTGTCTGGTTAGGCTGGGCAAAGAGATGAGATGGAAACTTCAGATAGTCCCTGTAAAATGAAGACAATGGAGTGTAGCTCCCTTAAATATGTGGAAAGAGAAAATGTAGCTTTTAGAGGGATCTGGCCTTGAATCAAACAGGACAACCAGGAAGACTTCACCCAAGGCATTCCCCTTGCAGATCCACTGAAATTTTTAGAGACAAACCCTGAAGAAATGAGTTTGATCAACTTAGTGATAAAATGAACTACTCTCAACCTTTTTCTTCTCCAGCACACTTAACAAATGACATCCACATCTCTGACACCCCGAAGGCTACTCTAAATTGCTTGTGTGATTTCTAGAAATTCACTCTTGCAAAACAGGATGTAAGTGAGTGAGAATAATGTTTCATGGATATATATTGATTTCCCTCAAACTTATTATACAACAACAAAAGAAAAGAACTTAGCTGCAAACCTTACTTCTTTAGCTTATAATGTCAGGAATGATCTCGCTCACAAAAGATCTCTATGAGCATGTTCATAACATTATTCTCAATAGCCACAGTGAAAATAACCCAAACATCCATCAACTGATGAATGGATAAACAAAATGTGATATATCCATGAATCTAACCCAGCAGCAAAAAGGAAAAAAAATACTGCAAATCTATGAACCTCTAAAACATGCTAAGTGAAGGAAACCAGGTGTAAAGAAGATATATTAGCATATGATTTCATTTATATAAAATGTCAAGAAAAGGCACATATATATAAAGCATATTAGTGCTTGTCCTATGTAGGCTGGGGGTAGCCATGGGTATAAGTGAGTATGAGATTTCAGAATGCTTAAAATACTTTAAAATTAGATTTTACAGTGTTTATATAATTCTGTACTTATATTTAAATTCATTGAAGTATAAACTTAAACACAAATGAATGTAATACCTTATAAATCCTACCTCAAAAATTGCTTTTAGAAAGAAAAAAAATACTGAAAAGAAGAATGGCATTTGACATGCCTCATAATTGATGAGACTGATCTTGTTTATGTCTCTCAGAATGTCCCACCTCCAAAGCTATCGTCTGGCATCTTCTGGCAGTTAGTTCAGGATTTTAAAAATGTGCTTGTGTCTTCTTTTTTTTTTTTGATATCCTATAGCACCATCCCCTGTGACATATTATCACATTTTCTCAAATATAATCAACTTCATTACATTTGCAGGATTACTTGGGTCCAAACAATCTATCCTAGAAGCAGAAAAACCTGGAGGTTTATGCTTTGCTTTGTCTCGAGGACAAAATATAGGAAAAAAATGTAAAATGTGTTTTCATACTTACCTGTTATATATCCTTGGGGCATTTTCCCCATGGGAAAGAAGAATAATGATAGTGCTTTCTGGACTTTAGAGACTATTTATATTAAAGAATATTTTGTATGTGTGAAATGAAAATGTAAAGGTGATATTTTCTATTGACACTTGATATAAATAATATTGTATTACAAATGACTTGAAAATTCACAGTTTTAACAAATTCCTATTTCCATACATCTGAAAAATGTGATAAACAGATTATAAGTTTACAACTTTTGCTGTGGTACAATGTTGTGAAGTAGTTTAACATATTCAAATTTTATTTGGGTAGCATTTCTGATCATGATTTTTTCAAAATCTAATATATGCAAGTTGGAAGGAATGATACTTTAGTTTAAATATCATCTAGCAAATTCCCATAGCTGAGGGAATGAAGAACAAGGATAGGCAGCTTGCTCCAAATTTGACGGAATGGGAAAGGCATTGGGGACATTGAAGCCAGGTTGCCTGCTTTACAATACGAGCTCTTTCCATTTTAACTACAGTTCATCCAGGTGCTTGAGGTTACACACTGGAAAAATAGAGGGACTTTCCCCTCTAAGAACACTGCATATTCAGTTTGTCAGAAGTAGGTTAGATGTCACAATCTAACACATCCTCTGACTGCTCCTTGGGCCTTGGAAACTTTGCATGGATGGTTGGCAAGGATTGGTGAGTTCTGATCTGTTGGCCACATCCAACAGGTTTTTGTATGGTCTCAGAGTTAAGAAGAGTTTTCACATTTGTTTAAATTTAAAAATAAATACAAAGAAGAGTACGTGACAAAGACTGTAGATAAGCCGCAAAGCGCAAAAAATTTAGTCTTGTCCTTTGCAGAAAAGTTTTGTTGCTGTTGCTCCAAGGCCCAGGGCAGGGTTCTATCTTAGTCTGCTGTAAGGTCAGTGCTACCCAGGAAAAAACAAATCCTTTTATAACTCTGCTGGGAGTAATTCAAATTCTACTTGCCTCCTCCAAAATCCCTCAGTGACCCTGGAAGCTGCCATCTAATCCTTCCTTTTGTGGCCTCCTTATTAAAGAGGATTTTCTTGGGAAGGGGGATGAGACCATGGGCAAATCAACATTTACAGAACCTCTATTTTGAGACAGGCAGTAGATATTTAAATAAAAAATAATAGGAATAAAAATGAGTAGATATTTATGTCATACAAATAAACCTATCTCCGTTCAGGTCTGTCATTCAAATAATCAGCTGGTGAGTCTGGTGACTTGAAAAAGTCTAGTGCTCTGCGTTTGCTGAAATTAGAGTTACCATCAACAGTCTCATTTTGATTTTATTAGATGATGATTATTATGACAATGATGAGAGAAGAGTCACTGCTTAAAATATGAATACAGTTTAATAAAGTGCAAGAAATGATTTTTTTCTTATTTCCTGCACAAGGGGATATATGAGCTTAGCAAAAGCTCAGAAAGTTGGGAGTTCAAGAGCCTCGAGACCTCAGTGATTAAATTCCACCTTTACTTCTCTGTGTCTCTCTAAGGAAAGAGACAGATGGTGTGTCAGGTGAAAGAGAGCATGTGGAGATGAATTTCTCTGACACCAACTTGGAGGCCCCTTTATATGAGGCCAGTGGCCTAGAATGGAATCAAATAGATACATTAAAAGGAAGGCATCCGGGAGTTGCCACCCGTGGAAGTTGTGGCACCTCCCTTCACAACCTGCCTGAGGTACTGTGATCTGATGCTTCCTTACACCACACAAAGCAGCTCTTTCCCAAAGCACAATAGGTTTTTTCTCCTCACAGAAAGGCATCATTTCAGATCCTTGAATTGAGCTAAGAACAAAGAAACCCCAGAGAAAGCCACTCATGACCTTTGAGGTTTGTCTGATTTCCTTGTTCAAAGTGATGCAGGTAACTTGTATTATTTTGTATGCAAAGGCATAAGCCTCCCCTCTCCCCTCCCCCGTAATTAAAAGAATCAGACAACTAGAAGGTTTATTTTTATGGGATTTCTTCAGTAAGAAGTTGTTTTTATGTATTGCACATACTGAAAATTTTGGCTGTAATCTAGTAGCAAATTGAAAAAAAAAAAAATCCAAAATCCAAAGAGTACGGAGAATCACCCATGTGGAATAAAATTCTGTCAAATTACTTGAGATTTTTTTTAATCAGGTATATTGATACTATTTTTAAAGTTGAATTATCTTCATCTCCCCCACTGTCCCATTAAACTGCTTATCTGATGAATTACAAAAGACTTTTTACTGAAATATTGTTCCTTAAGATAAATCTTATTTGTTGAAATAGGGGTGTGTTCAAATCTGTATTCAATTCTGTTTATAGGGTATCAACTGAGATGTGTGCATTTATGCTCCTTAAATTGGACTCTTTGTAGTCTTAGAAATGAGCTAGGTAACTTCCTTTTTCTATTCTCTGAAACAGTTTGCATATTAACATATAATTTATTCTATTTAGGTTTGAAGCAATTTATCAATAAGACTGTCTTATGTTTGGAAAGACATTTTTACACTCAATCAAATTTTTTTCCAGGGGTTCACTTTTTTATTTATTTAATTAATTTTATTTTACATCATCATCTACCCCAGGGTTCTCCCACCACCTTATAACCCCCAAACCAATTATCTTTTGTGCTCTTTCCACCTTAATATACCCCCCTCTCATGCTCTATGCTTCAATTCTGCTGAAAGTTAGTTTTAATTTTTTCTTGTCTGTTTGTTTTCTCTTTATCCTTCACATAAGTGAGACCTTCCAGTATTTCTCTTTCTCTTTCTGGCTTTTTTCTGCTAGCCTGATTCCTTCTAGCTCCATCCATACTGCCACGAATGATATGTTTGTCTTTTTTGATTGTACTATCAATCCAATTTTAAGTTTTCAATACATTAGTATTTAAACATCTTATCTAGTCAGTTTTTAAGTGTATATTTTCCACCTTATTTGTATTCTTTAATTTATTAGCAAAAGTTATTCAATTATTCTGATGAACTTTAAAAAAATGAAGCATTTGTAATATCTTCCCTTTGATATTCCTTTAGTACTTATTTGTGATTTTTCCCTTAATAAAATATTTCAGATATATCTGTTCTAGTATTCAAATAAGAATTTTACTTTTGCTAATTTTTTCTTCTATTTTTTTTTCACTAAGTTCTCATTTTATTTTTTTCCCACAGTCTTGGTTTGCACTGATTTGTTCTACCTTCTGGACTTCAATCCTTATCTTTATATGCTTACATCCTTTTTAAAGAAATGCAATATCACACATCACTTATTAAAAATGAAATATCATAATTTTATGATTTATGAGTTGTATTGCCTTTGCCTCTTCTAAATTTATTTTTAAGACATTTAAAATTAATTGCATGGCCACCTCTACCCCATGCTGGGAGAAGCTGGCATGGGGGTCTGGTGGGGTGGGGGGAACCCCCCCACCAGTCAATGGTTGCACGTGGTGGGGGCTGCTGGCTCACCTCAGGATCAGTGCTTCCAGAGTCCCTTAGCCAGAGAGGGGGACCAAAGAAGGGAACTCTCCCACCCCAACAACAGTGGACTGCATGTTGCAGCCCCTTGTTGCCCTAGCCAGGCAAAGTTCTTGCCACTCAGACTTCCATTCCTGGGGGATTGCTGACTGTGGGTACATGCAACTCACTGGGTCACCCCCCCCTTCCACCAGTGCTAGATGGGGGGGGGGTGGAAGGGCATGGGGGAGGGAGGTAAAGGGTGAGGGCGAGGGGGGTGTTTCAGGAGGCTTCTTCTTTTTCACTCTCACCCCACTTTGTCCTCAGGAGAAATAAGAACAGCACAAACATTGGAAACAGTGAAATAGAATGGGTGAAGGACCAGATAAAGATTCTGCCCACACATCTGGGTGGGACGCTGAAGAAGGAACATGGAGGAAGACAATACATACTGGATTGGAGAAATGACCATGGTAGAGACCTATCACAGATATGCACCTACAGCCTCACCAGGAGTGGATGAGCCAAGACCCCATTTAGGAATATGCAGCCCAAGAAAACAAGGCACTCTTCCTAAAGCTTGGGAGAGGGGGCCACAGAATCCGGGTATCAACAAATCTGCAAATTGATGGGAAAGGAGATGATCTGCAAAGTCCACCAGTGGATGCCTGCCCACTTCGAGAAACTTCTTTACTGACAATGAATGGGGGAAAGGACCCCCTAAGCCAGAGGACAGAGCTATGGGGTGAAGAGGCAGCGGATTGACAAGGAAAACGGACTGAAAGAGCAGCCAACAATGAGAAGGCATTGATAGACCTCAAATGAACATGGATTGGCTCCCTAATGCAAAGCTAAGACTATAAACCTACAATCATGGTAGGCCCTGTCCCAGGAACACAGTCCCTCACCCAGCAAAAGGACAGTGCCACAGAAAAGGAAGAGACCAATGGATTTAACATAAATTAACGACAACAAGGAGAAAGGAGTCTGTGCAAATGGAGGGAGCACTGGCGGGGAGGGGAAAGCATTCCAGCAACCATTTACCTATGTCAGAAATTAAAAGAATGAATATTATAAAAAATATATATAAAGAAAATTAACTTGCTTAATTTTTTTTTTTTTTAGACTAGGTCTCGCTATTTTTGCCCATGGATCTACAGGCTCTCATTGCCTGTGGTACCACAGACTCAAGCAATCCCCAGCCTCAGCTTCCCAGGTAGCTGGGATTACAGGCACGCACCACCACGCCCAGCTATTTGGGGGGACTAGGTCTCGCTATGTTGTCCCGACCAGGACTCGAACTGCAATCCCTAGCCCCAGTCGCTTCATAGGCTGAAGCTTACAGGTACGAGCCGCCGTGCCCGGCTAACTTGCTTGATTTCTTGGTAATTGAGTGCGTTCTGTCCATCAGTTCTTTGAAATCTGATGGGAATTCTTTTGTGTCATTATAGGCTAATTTCAATGAATGTCTCTTGTGTATGTTTGCAAATAATTTAGGTTCTCTGTTCGATGCTAACATCTACATAGATGCTGAAATAAATGAAAGACAGACATCCTTTTATTAAATTATTCTATAAATCAATCTTTTATTGACATATTTCTCTTGATAATCCTAATAAAATCTTACCGGTTTTATTTTATTTTCTGGTTTTTTTTTTCTTTTAATTGAGATAACATTGGTTTACTTTGTCACGTCATTTATGCTTTAGAAATATAGTGCGCCCCCTTCAGGTGTTGTTGCCATAATGGACCATTTACCAAAACACTCTCCAGCACAGTCCATTACACTCCCCCACCCCTCTCCCCTCTGGATGCTTCAGGTCTATGGTGAGCTCTCAAGGCTCTTTTGAAAGTTTACTTTTATTTGACCCATTATTTGGTTTCTCTACATTCCATATATAAGTGACATCATCTGGTATTTGAGACAGACATGCTTCCAAGAATAGATTATATAATTAAATGCATTATTCATATCACTACAGTTATTATTTCTTCTTGCATGATCAATTTCTGATAATTATTAAAATCTCCCTCTGTGATTTGTATTAACATAGTAAATTGCAGTGATTCACTTTCTATTGTTAAACTACCCTTGCATTCCTGAAATAAATCGTGCTAGCTTACAATTAACTTTTTTACTCAACCTGCTAG
>PVHY01026744.1:0-16934 GCA_004024945.1 Uropsilus gracilis
GGGGGGGGGGCACCCAAGGGGCATGAACTGGGTGAGGGGATTAGCAGGCTCTGCTTTCCCCGCCCAAGTCAGTGAGCCTTGTCAGCCGGAGGTGGGAGCTGAGGTCCTTTCAAACTCTGCAGACCCTTGATGAGGAGTTCCAGCTAACCAGTGCCACAGCCTAGGCTGCTGGTGGGGGTGGGGAAGGGGCAAGGGTGAGTCTTATGCCACCGGGACCTCAGAGTCTCAGGGACTCCAGCCCAGGGATATCAGGCTGGGGAAGCCAGCCTCTGCCTCCAAGTAGGCAGGGGTTGGGGGCTGAGCACCTCTTCCAGGGCTTGGGCTGGGTGGGTGGTGGGTGGGTTCCCCCTCTGGTTTACTCCAACCTCAATAAACCTGTACTAGGAATGAAAAATCCAGTTTCTCCATCTGCAGATATAATGCAGAGGAAAGGAAGTAATAATGGCCCTGGATATACTCACCACCTGGGCGGGAAAAGCACTGTGTTGGGAACCACTGAGACAGGAGACGGGCGGATGAAACCAGCGATTGAGGTGACCTGTCACAGATTACAGATTTCTCCCCGCATCATCTCTGGCACTGGGGAATCAAACCCCGGGGCCACAGTAACATGCAATACGAAAGAGGCGTCCTCCTTTACCAATCAGCGGGGGAAGAAAGCTACCATGAGTGGCTGTGGCTCCATAGCAGAATTGCTGACAAGAGAGAGCAGAGGAGCTCAACCAACCACCTGGGAAAGTCTACCCACAGCGGCTAACACCTCACTGCCATCTTCTGGAGTTGCATTCCCAAAGCAGATATCAGAACTGTATGACACAGAACCAGCAACAGAAGTGACAGAAAGGATCCTGGAGAAGCACACCACATATCTGCCTGACAACAAGTTCCCAATTTGCTTGACCTGACTGTCTGCCTCAGCTACTCCTGGAGATATGAGCAGATTCATCTGTTGCTGTCCAGGAGTACAAATCCACACCCAGGAAAGGGACATAGCTCTATAAAAAGAGGACCAGCAGGCCAAACATAGACCAACAGCTTGCAGCGAGAGGAGTTGGAGTGACCAGAGGAGGGAAGGGGAAAATGGGGGGTGGGGTGGGGACTGGCCCATATCAAAAAAATGCACAAGTGCTGTCACGGATAAAAGAGAGAAAGAAACACTAATATTCCTGGTGGGAGCATTAGTACAGTCACTATGTACAGTCACTATGAAGACTGTGTGAAGGACCCTCAAACTACTGAAAATGGAGCTACTATTTGACCCAGTGATCCCACTACTGGGAATCTACCCAAAGGATACAAAAACACTAATTCAAAAGGACACTTATACTCGTATGTTTATCGCAGCACTATTTACAATTGCCAGTATTTGGAAACAACACAAATGCCCCAAAACTGATGAATGGTTGAAAAAGATGTGCTATTATTTACACAATGGAATAGTATTCATCAATCAAAGAAGACAAACATGTCATTTGCAGCAACATGGATGGAGCTAGAAGGAATCATGTTAGTGGAAATAAGCCGAAAGAAAAAGAGAAATGCACTTATATGAGGGGAAAAAGGGAAAACAAACAAACAGATAAGAAAAATTTAAAACCGCCAACAGAACTGAAGCATAGAACAAAGGAGGGGGAGGAGTGTAAAATTAGAGGATTTAAAATTATTACCAAAGGGTAGGAGAGTATGTTCAGAACCTCGAAGCAGTGATGTATTTCTTACTAAAAGAAAAAAGGTTGATTTTGTGTCCCACCTAATTTAGGCCACAGTGGGGTTCTGCTCATAAAGGAAGCAGGATGCTGGAGGTTCCATCACATAACACAGGTTCATAATAGCCAAGGCAGGAAAGGAGCTGTGAATGGTTGAATTCATCCTGGATATTATTATTTCTGTTTGCATTTCATCCATCAAATAAAGCCATACTACTAACTTCAAAGAAGGCCTACAAAGTGCTTGGGAGGAGAAAAAGAGGAATATTTGTGATAAGCCCTATTGATGGGAAAAGTCATTCTTAAATGAGACCAAAAAACACAAATAATAAAAAAAACTTCTGCTATAATAGTAACTTTATAGTTAAAATTTATTGGGTGCTTCCTGTCTATCAGGCACTCATTGTTCTAAGTACTTCACATGTTTACTCTTTTAAGCCTCATACTCACCCATGAGGTAACTTCTATTATTTTCCAGTCAAAGAGCTAAGATATTATGTAATTGGCTGCCAAGGAATGAAAGAGAAGACCAGGGATGGAATCAGGGAAAGGACAAGGGTTTTAAGTGTTAGGGGAAATTATGTTAATTAAGCAGTGAAAACTAATGCTCCATCTGTGGTGGACTGAGTCCAGAGGTGGGCACGCTACTGGCTACCCTAACTCCCATTGTTCTTTGGTAAGGACAGTGCCTTCAGTTAGCATATGGTGGTTACTGAAAGTTATTGGCTATTTATCAGATTCTTCAGAAAAGAACCACTTGTGATGAAATAAAACAATTTTTTTTTGTTTCTGTAAGTCAAATTTTTTCTTTCATACAGCAAAAATGAATCTAGGAGGAAACAATAAAACTTCTGAATGGAAAAATACAATGCAACCAAACTTAAAAATGCAGACAAGGAAAAGCTCTTTGCAAAAAGTAGAGAACATCCACAAATCAATAGAACAGGAAAAGTGCAAACTGACCATTCAGATGTAAATGTTGGAAAACATTTACAGGTGTTCATTTTAATGTAATTTTGAAGTGGTGCTGCAAATTGAAATAAGGAGATATTACTTCATTTATGAGATTGGCTACCAAACTTTCTCAAACTCATGTTATTTAAGCAATATGATGTCCAGCAACAGGAGGACCCCAGGAAGGTTTACACACACACACACACACACCCCTATATGTATGTGTCTTCTGGGGCCATGTTTCAATTGATTGGAAAGCCAGAAAATATTTAGAGATTGTGTGCTGAAAGTTTAAGGGGCAAAGAAGAAATGGAAAACAAGATGGCAATGGGAAAGAGTAGTTGACTGGGGAGGAAATAGGACTGGGTATGCTTGTGGTGGGTGTCTGGCTGTGTGTTGTTTGCCAACATGGCCGGTAGAGTCAGACAGGTAAATAAATTCAGAGATACTTTACATACCTCCTGCTACCATGGCTTCCTAGGAGCACGAGGCAACTAGGACTTCTTACTGGCTTAGGAATAAGATGGTCTTTTATTTCACAGAATCTCCTTGTGCCACCGGAAGACCAGAGTTTGACCCCCCTGTCACCACCATGCCAGGTCAATAAAATAGAGACAGGAATTGAAACTTTAATGTGCGCTTTAATGAGATAGCTGGCAACCTTGCAGATGAGGCAGGGGTGAGGGGTGTGGAAGGGGGGTTGTCAGCACCTTAATGAAATCCCTTTCCCATCTCATTTCCAGCTGGCTTTTTATAGCTAGTAGAACAAAAACAGTTCAGCAGCTGGCTGGCCTTCACTGATATCAGCAGCCTGTGATGTCCCGGCCCCAGAACTTCTCATTGCCCTCACACTCCCAGGTGCCGAGGCTGGTCTTTTGATAGCACTGGCTCCCACACTCCTCCCAAATTGTATTTGGGCTGGCAATTAACTCAGAGTAGACAGGCATAAACAATGTATGTATACAGATTTACTACTCTACCCTGAATAGTCTTACCTGATCACCTACTCTTCCGGAGCCCCTATCATCTGTTCAGATGTCTGAGGATATTGGTTACAAATCCTGGTTCATGAGATTCCATCAGCAAGGATCAAGGGGAGCCCCAGACCGTTGATACCTTGACAGATTCCCTCCTTCTCCCTCACCCTCACTGTTTCACTACCACTTTGTACTTGGAGATTATAAGAACCAATCCTATTTTGACCATGACTTTGTTTAGAAAGCCCAGGCTTACTGGTCATCCACAGAAGGTGCCAGGCATTCCTGTCTCTAAGCCCACACCCTACAAGTCTTACTGCCCCACAACTCACAATCAGTCAGTCACTAGTAAAATGGCTCATCCCCTCAACTTCTCTCCAGACATTCCTTCTTGTTCCTCACTGTACTAACACATGCTCTCATGAAATCATTGTAAATGCATTCACCCAAACTGCTCTGAGAAACTCAAGTTATTACTTTCTCTCACCCTCACCCCACATCTGATCCATGAGCAAAACATGTTGTTTTGTTTCAGTTTTCAAATGATATATTGAATCCAATCCAGCCACTTCTCCGCCCCACTGCAACACCCCCCTCCTTGGTCTCAGCACCACTATTTCTCAGCAAGGTCATTACAGTGATTTTGCCATAGAGAGTTCAATCATCTTTCTCAATCAACCCCCCTCATTACTCTCCTCACATTTGGAGAGGTTGGAAAGGTGTAAAAAAAAAAACCCAAAAAACAAGAAACAAGCACAATTCCCAGACCTCGCAGATAGATAGCATGAATACAGAAAAGCAGAGAAGTTCATGAAGGCACAGCTTGATGAATTGTCACAAAATGATCACACCTGTGTAACCAGCATCCTGATCAAGAAAGAGAACATTATCAGCATTCTAGAAGCTCCGCACACCTGCCCCCACCCCTAGTCATTACTTCCCCAAAGGCCACCACAGTTGTAACTTCCAACAGCATAGCTTCTTTTTGCCAGTTTCACTTTTACTTTTTATTGCATTATACCTGGGGAGAAAATTAGTACAGTTATGCTCAAAATGAGTCCTGGGCCAAAGTGTCAGGGCCAAGCCTTTAGAACACGATTCAGAAATCAGGCCAAGTGAAAGATGACTTTAGACATGATCAAGTGGCCCTCGGTGGCCACAAAGCAATAAGTCAAGGGAACTCTTAACAAAAGCAGCAGAATGAACTCCTACAGCTTAGAAATCAAACTATCCCATCCTATCCTGGCAAGAGAAATCTTTTATTTTCTGATGAGCACACATGAGATGATTTCAATCAGAAAACCCAGAAGGGCTTGGTTTTGTATTGTGTCAGTAGAGAAGTATATGTTTATTTGGGAGGGTTTCTCTTTGTTGTAAAACTAAAGTCATGTATAAATATTCAAGATTTATGACGATCTCTCAGAGCCAGCTCCTCTGGGGTCAGGGTAGAAATAGTTTCTTTTTTTCAATTACCATGCAGGTTTCATTCCTCCACTCCTGAAATGACCGGAGCCCCAGATGGTCACCTGACCACAGACTCTTCCAAGACTGGGTCCTGGGAACATGAACAGGTCCTTTTGCTTTTCTGCATATTTGTGGAGAAGACACCAAAAAAGCATCTTTAATGCTAAAAACAAAATTCATTCAAATACATTCAGTAGCTAAGGCTACCCCTTAGCCTGGTGTAGCCTTCTCCCTACCCCACACAAACTGATCCTTAGTAAAGGAGACCTGGACACAGGCCACCTGGCATCACAGACACAACCTCCAGAGTCACCACCTTCCAACTCTAGTATGAGAGTTCTTTTGGCTTGTTTCAGAAAACTTATCAACAGAAAGGGCACTCTGGTAAACGTGAGACTCTTGTGTGTTACCCATGGTCAAAGCTGGCATGCCCTGATAGAACCTTGGGTGCTGGGAAGGGTGCCAGGAGAGGATGGCTCTTTCTGCCATTATTTTTTCTGAATAAATCCATTTTGTTGATGGAATAATGGATTATTTTTTGTTTAAAGGCAAAGCTTGTTTCCCCTGACTTGGGGAAGATACATCATCAACTTAAAATAACCGGGCACACCACTGAAAAGACTAAAGCCAAGAAGTTGAACAACACCATAAATGGTTTGCGTCCACATTGCCATTTTCTATAATGTTCTCCACACGTTGAAATAGGGACAAATTACTTTAGAGGAGGGAGTTTGTGAGAGGAAATGGGGAAGTGTGGGGGTTGGCCAGGAGGAAAATGTAAATGAAAATCATTCTGAATCTCTTTGTTTTCAATAAAATATAAACTTGGTGGTGGTGTCATGTGCCAGAGCTGTAGAGGAAGTCCCATAATTCACTGGGCCTGGGAGGAAGCACCTGGGAAGGGCTGTACACAGGCCATTTGGCAGTGGGATCAAGAAGCTTTCCTTATATTTATTTTACAGAGTAATGGAACCCTCTGAACCTTGATTAGAATTCTTAGTGCTGAAGGATTTCTTAAAACCTTCCTGACTACTAATTTTTGGTCTGTGTAAATTTGCATATCATTGGGCCTGATCTGCATATTTATTTTGTAACTCAGTAGGAATCATAAAGCCATTAAACTGGTTAGATTTTCCCATTTCCCATCCAAAAAACATTTGGAAGAAAGAGCTTAGATGTAAAAGCCCAAAAAGCATTTTTATTTGTATTAAAACCCAGTTTTCCCCCAAGGTTATTTACACATATTTTATTTTTATAAAAATGTACAACTTTACCTTTTACACAAAGATTTTAATACTTAATTGAGGGATTTAATTTTTTTCATTTAAAAGTCATTTTTTCTAAGTAAAAAACCATTAAAAGATTCATTCTTTAGAAGACTAATTTCTTTAATCTATTTAAATGTATTAACATAAATTACAGAGTGCAATTTACAGCTCAAGTCTCCTTGTAAACATGCTGTTCTGTGATTTGAAGGTTTTCTTTCACTTTTTTCTCAACCAACAGTGCTTTTGTAAAGGGCTACCACATTTAAAATATTGAAGGTGTGGCTCAATTTCTTAATCACCCCCCTTAGACTTAATCCTTTTATTTTAGATTTATATAAACATTCAGTGGTCTCTTAAAACCAATACAAATGAGAAAGCCACTGAAGTCAAGAGACATCATAGTATTATCTACAAATCTACAGAGGAAGCCTAATTAATTCAAAAATATCTTTGATGTTGTTAAAAACAAAATTCATTCAAATAAATTCAGAGATCTAATTGACTATTAAATGACTTGTGAATAGGGCAGCATCCCATATAGCAGGTAGAAAGCCACTACCAGGAATTGTACAGATGCAGATTTTTTGTCAGACAGAAAGGGACAATGTTACTAGAAAAGGAAGATTATTTAGGCAAAGTCAACTTCCTTTAGATTGGGGGGTCAGAGGAGGGGGGAGTCTTGTGCAGATTACCTTACTAGTGATGACAAAGAAATTTCAGAATGATTGGCTTAGAATTCCAACCTTGTAATCAGGTTAGATATTAAGTTTTGGGGGTGGTGGTGGTGGTGGCATAAATTATTCCATTTGGGACCTATTATTTTTTTTTAACACTATCAATCTCATTTCTCTATCATTTCTGGTAGACCGGATCAATCTTCCAGAAACAAGCAAGTTGAAATTTCTACTGTGATTTCAACTCCTTGGGTTCTCCACTCTTGGACCCTCAATTCATAGCAAGTTAAATAAAATACAGCTGGGTTTTTATAAGGGGAGCAAATCTGTCACTCAAAAACAGCAGAAGAAATTATTAAATGACCAGTCAATCTAAGCAGCAGCATTGTTTCTCTTAGAAAACAATACCATGCAAACTCTGAGAAAAACAGTGCTTCCCTGACCTACCATACACGTCCTTATCCTCTAGGGGGTGGTAGTTCCCTGTTTATCCGATAAACAACCTTTTCTGCCCCACAACGTTGTCTCCTGGAGTCCCTAGGGGAAATTCACTTAAATGGGCCTTAATTCAAACAGAAAGAGAAACCTGCAACTTCGAATCAGATAAAATTCTTGCCCAGAAGCTAAAGCCATTCATTCCAGGAGCCAGAAGCACAGGAGTACTTCAATTTGTTCTGAGGATTGGCAGGCTCACAGAGAAGATTCTGTTTTCCCTGGATTTACACCCACAAACATCTGACAAAAGCCATAAGACAATAATCCATAGCAATAGGAAATAGCAGTATCAGTGGTCTCCACAGAGAAACCCAGGAGGAAATGGCGGGAGGAGGGCCCGGGTTGTGAGTCCTCACCTATGCATTGAAGAACTCAGGGCAAGACCTATAAGCAGACACACACACAGAGATGTTTTTTAAAAAGTGTATTTATAAGGGAGCAAGAAAAGGGAGACTATAGAAAGAAAGGTTGACTGACACCCTATCAGCAATGCCATCTGAGCTGAGAAATCAGAGCACAAATCAAAGTCAGAAAAGCAAGCAAGAGACAGAGAAAATGTGTTCAGTTTTAAGTCCAGCATGACTGCCCCAACAACCTTCTCTTCCTGCTGGCCCCCCATTTGGGAAGTCCTGTTCCTGGTTTGTTGGGAGTTGTAATCCCCAATGGCTGGAAGTATTACCTGACTGTTCCTCTGACAGTGTTTCATCTCCCTACACTCCATAGGTATTTTTAGCCAGTTGCAATAGTGAAGTCTTTGTTTTAAGCTGATTAGAAATGGACCTCAGACAGGTGCATAGTCCAACAACACTCAAGTGAGGCCATTGCCTGGGTTCCCGCTGCAAACAGGCCTAGAATGTGTCTGGAGAGTTTTTATATGGATCCTGGAGTGCAAAAGTGAAGAACTGCCAGGGTAACCAGCCATCTCTGGGGTCATAGCCATCCTGAACTAGTTCATGTCCCCAGTAGTCGGGAAGGAACGTCTGCCCTTTTGTCCATGCTTTTCTCTCTTTAATGCCTTCCCTTCCTTTGATGACTCAGTTTTGCTTTATTTAACACATATTTACCGTAGTTCCATTTGATCCAGTCTCTGAAATCATGGGTAGTACCAAACTCTGCATATACTGTTTTTTCCCATTTATTCCTACCTACCTATAATAAAGTTTAATTTATGTGAGTCCTCCCCTAAGTGCTTAAGAACTCAGGACAAGACTCAGGAGCAGGCACACAGGAAAATTAATAAAAGGCATACTTAGAAGGGAAGTGAGAAGAAGGAAACATGGAGAAAGAGAGATTAATTGGCCAATGCATCCTACCAGTAACACTGTCTGAGCTGAGACCCAGAGTGCACTCTGAAAGAAGGAAAAACTAAAATAGCCCCACACCACCAGCATTCTGTTTTATAACAAAAATGGCTGCTTAACTCCTTCCTCAGTTTCCAGCAATGCTCCCCTTAGGAAGTGAGAGTCATGGCATATACATGGCATAATGGGAGTTGTAATCCTTGGTGCCTGAGATCTATTTGGAATCGAGGTACGAATGGAGTCTAGAAAACCATCAGTGGGTGGATTTCACTTAGGACATAGAGTTCCTCCAAAAGTTTCAGTTTTACCAGCAGCAAGCCACAGTCCAAAAATATTATGAACAATGAGAAGTTTTGAAAGAGAAACCACATTCACATATCTTCTACTGTAGTATGTTATAATTATCCTATTATGAACTGTTGTAAATATCTTAATTTATAAATTAAACTTTATCATAGGTCAGTAGGGATGGATGGGGAAAAACAGTACACGCAGAGTTTGGTACTACCCATGATTTTAGACATTCACTGGAGGTTTTGGAACATACCCTTCAGATTAGGAGGGATTATTGTATTTTATATTCCCTGTCAGTCTCAAGGTTGGGTTCTGGGTTATGAAAGAAATTAAAAAATAGCATTCGCTCTTGAAGGAGTCCTAGTTTAATCTATAACAGGACGCCAATAAAAAATATCTAAACTTGATAAATGCAGAGCCAAACAAACACATTACTTAAAGACACAGAAGCAGTCCCTCAAAGATATAACATCAGAAAGGGCAAAAAAGGTATTGTCTCTGGAGACCATACTAGGACTGGAAAACTGGAGCTGGAGACTGTAGATACTGTTCTGAGCACTGTTTGGCTCCCTGCCTCCTTTTTTTTGTTTGTTTGCTTGTTTTGTTTTTTTAAAACCATGTGCCTACTTAATTTTGATAAAATATAATAGGTAATTCTGAAAAATAATACTGCAGTAAACATTTTTGTTCTAAAGAATGGTTTCCATTTGGGGTTATGCTTTCAAGATGTATTCTGAGACTTTCTGTGTTAGAATTTTCTGCTAAATTTTTGCTTCCATTAAATGGGCAAGGCTGTTGAAGAGTTTAAATGGAGTGATATATGCAAACTACCAAATACATAGCAGGCACTCAGTACACAGTAGTTAGAAACAAATAAATCACCCAGCATTTTGTCTGGATTCCAACCCCTTTCCAACGGCTGCCATGAAGAACTGCAGTTCTCTTGATATGTTCCTCTAGGTCCTTTGCAAATACAAATAGTGCTGCAGTGAGCAGGCTGGTGCCAAAGTCAATGCAGGCATTTGCCAAAGTATGTATGGGATAGATTCCTAGAAATGAATAAGATCATATATTATTTGGCTAGATATTGCTGTGTCCCTTCCTTAGGGGGCCATTCTGTTTAACACTCCCCATCCCTCCCTCTCAGTGATGTGTAAGCAAATCTTTTCTCATAGCCTTATCAGAAGAAATTGTCCAACTGTGGGATTTACACTCATCTAATGGGTGAGATGTGATCTCTCGGTGTACTTGAATTTGCATCTCTAACAGATATTTGTCCTTTCCCTCTGCCACTGCCAATTCTTAATTTTCCTCACTCTCAGCCAGAATTCAGCTGGTCTAGCTGCTTGCCAAAGAGATGACCCAGACCTTTGAAGGGATGGAGGGGAAATTTTCCCTTAAGTTCTTCTTGAACTGACCAAGTACACAAATTAACATCAAACAAATAATTAGCAGGATAAAAAGGACAGATTTACTTCCATAAAGTATGGAGAATTTACATGGCTGTAAACTTTAGAATAAATAGGATAGACAGGGCTTTTCTTTGAGCTAAGAAATGAAATAAGGGTTTGGGATGTCAAGGAGAGAGGAGGAGAGCTCACACAATGAGGTGAGGGTAACTCATAAAGTCCAGATGCTTTGTCTATATGTTTGTCCTGCTATATAGATGGGAATCCCCAACAGAAAGGTGATTTCTAGAGAAGACCTTAAATCTGGGTCATTTTCAATCTTCTAGCGAGTAATAAAAAAATTCTCTTGGAACCTGAAACTCTAAATTCCAAGATGACAGATCTTGAAAAAAACCTGTCCTAGATGTCTTGGGGAGGTGTATTTGTATCTTGAGAAGGACTGTCTTTCACCTTGCCCCTGAGGAGTCTGAACCCTTGGTGGCCTTTCCCTTATCAAGCCAAAGATGCTTCAGTTGTCCATACAGCAAAAATTACTGAGCGCAGAAAGACCAAGATGCATCTTAAAGTTGTATACTCAGGCCCTAGGGTCTGAATGCAGAGTCCAAGGGCATCCCCTGAGCACCAGACATCCCCCTCTGTACCACTGTGCCAGCAATGTCCCTTCCTCATGAAAATCAGACTTGGTTATGTCCTGCCACCATTGTCAATCTATTGGCCTTCTGAACCACTAGAATAGAGATCCAAAAGTGACCAGGTATTTCTAAAAACAAACCAAAAACAAAAATGGCCAGGCCACAGCTGTAGTTTCAGGCTAAGTGGAATACTCCTGTGTCCATTGGTGGAAGAGATCACCTCTCCCTGGGAAACAGGGCTTCTTTCCAGTAAAACCTTAAGTTGTAGTAACAAAGTAAGACTGCAGCAAGTGGCTCACTAAGATGATGATGACAGGGGTCACTCCTACTCTTTGGTTCTGGGACCTTTGATTCCAATAGATGGAGGTGGAGTGCCACACACTTGGTTCAACATATATTTCATGTCCTCCAGAAGAGCATCCCAACACTACAAGGGATTCATCACCAAACTGGCACCCTCATTACCTTTCAGGAGATACATCCTACAGGAGTCACACAGGAAGTCCTGTGTGACTGTGCCTATTACCACACCATTGTTGCTTCCACGAAGCCATTAGATTGAAGTCATATGAGACTGGAGCTGTGTCAGGCACACATCATTTCTGCACTGGTGCTGACAGGGATTCTGAAGGCTGGAAAGGCAAAGCACACCTCTCTATAAGGAAGGATCATTTCTTCCTCCAGGATAGAAGGGATATGGTGTAACCACCTTGTGTGATCTTCTCAGGAATAGTCATGGTGGTGAAGCTAGGTAATCAGCAGGGGCAGGAGCCAAGTCAGCCATGGAGAGTGGGAGCCCATTGCTGCCTGTGACCCCTCCATTCACGGGCTCTTGGTGCAAGCACTAGGGTGACCAATGGCAGAGGCTGCTGATACTCACCAGAGAAGCTTAAGTTGTGGCCAATGCATGGTCAGCGGGAACAGTTGTGTGTGGTGGACTATCTTTTGTGATATATTTTTGGTGTTTTCTTTTTTGTTAACTATCTTTTGAACTTGCTTTCACAGAAACACTAGAATGTGATGTTCAGCTACGTCGTACAATCTGCATGCACAGCAGTAATCATGCATGTGGAGTCCATTGAATTAGACTTCTGACCCAGAGATCACTGTTCTTAGGTCAAGAGAACAAGAGAAAGGGACCACCCAACCACATTCAGAAGCACCAGGAAGATGCAGTCATTTGAAAAGGGCCTCTTATACTGATTTATAACTAATCCAACTAAAAAGCTCAGCCAAGTCCACATTCTTTTGTCTTTAGCCCACTCCTTGGCTGATAACATTTAATTCCTCTGTCCTTCCCCCAAATCAGTGAAACTCCCTTACCTTTCCTAGGTGGGAAGACAATTTTTCATTTTTTCTTCTGTCTTCTTGTCACTCACATATTTAATGGGCACTTTGGATTTTGGAGGCAGCATGTGCCACATTGAGAATAATATTCCAATCTATCTACCAGGGAGCAAGAAATCTAATGACCTCAGATGAGGCCCAGAGGAAGAGTGAACTCTGCATTAGGGCAGATGGGAGCACAGGTCACTCTGCTCCTTGGTCACAGTGTTAGAAGTACCTATGGAGGCAGCATGACTGAGTAGCGACTTCTGAGGTTAAGAGGGGAGAGAGGAAACAAGAGACAAGGAGATATAAGTGATAAGGGTAGGGAAAAGTAAAAAAAAATTCCTTTTTCAAATATACCATGTAATTCTAATAAAGTGGGGAAAATTCAGAGGAGAAAGGGAAGAGGAATATGCTGAACATGGAACTTGGAGGTTGTGCTCAAAACAACAAAGCAAAATAAGACAAATGCTACCAGAGAGAAAAAAGAGTTATTATGTTGTTATGTTATAAGAGTTGTTATGTTTGCTACAAAGAGTATGTGATAGTTTATCTCCAGCCCCTACCCCAGCCCCCCAGATTGCTTAGATGATGGCAGTTAGATTGAATAATGCCAAAGATATCAGGGCCTAAGCCTTGAAACCTGGAGGAGAAAATAGACTTTAAAGGAAGAAGCATTCATTCCTCAGCCCAAACAGATTGCCAACCTACAGATTCAGGAAGTAAATAGATGATTTTAGTTTTAAGCTCCATTCTGGGCATGGCTGTCTTGGAACAAAGTTGCACTAGCTATTCAACGTGGGACTATGAAGAGCCATCTGAACAGGCATGTTGATTTAGGGACCCTGAAATGGCATAAGAAGTTAAGGGATGGGACTTCCCTGGAAAATCATGGGAGGCTTGCTAAGAGCAGCTTGATGCCCCTGAATTCAACACCATTGCACTCAGTTCAGGGCTTTCTATCTCAGAAAGCAGTAAGACCCTCTGCCCAGGCACCCAGGCACCCAGGCACCCAGGCACCCAGGCTTGGAGCACATCTTCTACTCATGCCTTTCATACCAGCCTCCTCACTCTCTTTCAGGTTCCCTGCACTCCAGCAAAACAAGAACTTTCTGAGGTCCCTAATATGTCTTGTGCTCTCCTCTTACCACCATGCACTCTCCTCTACCTGGAATACCCCTCCCAAACCTGTCATGTATGTAACTGCCCGGTGAATCTCAGATGCTGCTACTTCCCTGATCACCACTCCAACTGTCACCCCCACCCCCATCCCCACTGGAAGTCAGTATCCTCTGTCTGTATTTTTCTATGCATGGCTCACATCCCAGAGATGATTGCTTTCTCTCTGCCAGTGTCTCACATCCTCCCCCATCTGACTATGTGGCCCAAAAGAGTATGAACAGTGCCTTTTATGTCTGCAAACACCTGGGTTTATGTGTAATCAAGAACTTAGAACAGATAACTCAGAACAAATAAATTGAAGTGGGGTCCCACTTGGGATGGGTCAATTTCAGAATAGCCAGTTTAAGTAAATGACAAGCCTGATCGTTTTTTCTTCTCTTCCTTCTATAGGGTGTAAAGCAATCACCACTGATCACTCTCAAATCACTTTTCCTTTGTCCTCTTAGCTTGCTGGGAAACCTATATCATGGTTTGTTCAGACACCCTCATGCTCAGAGTGTGACTGGCCAGGAGCAGCCCAAGTCCACCAGAAGCTTCTGAGGAAGCACCGCTTTTCTGAACCAAAGGCCATATGGACCACCGGCCTCACCTCTTTCTCCAGGGCAACAGAAGTCTCTTCATAAAAAGAGAAGGTTCGGTGTTCCTTGCCCCATCAGGGAGCTGAGCAGCCAGGTGAGACTATTTAACACAGAAGGGGGGTAGGCTCAGGGGCTCGGAGGAGACACAGGGAGAGTAGGAGAGACACAGGAAGAGACATGTGAAGATAAAGGTCTCACTTTGCCTCTCAGCTTTGAACTTGCACCAGGAACTTGGGGAACGTAGAGGAACATGTGGAATTGAGACACATAGAGACACTTGAAAGAGTATTGTCAGCCACGGAAGGCTGACAACAGCTGCCTTTGTCTTGACTTGTACTTTGAATGTTCTCCTTTTGTCCCAAACTTGCCTAGTCCTTTCCTTCCCTTTTCTATGGTTCCTCACCAGAAGGTGTCTTAGACTTGTAATAATCATTTGGGCCTCAGCAGCCCAGCTTTGGGCCAATTCTGTTTGACAGGGCATTTACCCACGAGGGTAACTTTGGGTGTCTCATGGGGAAAGGAAACCTTTCTTCCCTCTCTATGCACAATCATTAAAGACCTTACACACTAAATGTATGCTATGTCTTTATGTAGCAAAAATGGCAGATCCACCACAGAATGTGGAAGTTTGGGGTCCTGGGGTGGCCCTCATTCTGCCCACCATCTACTTACATATCAGCATAACACCATCTACTTACCTGGATATAGATGTGAAACCTGGGACTCCATCAATCATCTTGTGCCACGAGGCAATTTATTGAGGCATGCTTAGGGTGGGAGAGCAGAGAGCCATTGTGTCTGAGCTTGTGGTGCCATCCTAGAGACACTGCTCCAGCCTCGGGCTTCCTGCCTCCCCCAGGACCTCCCCTTACATGCAATAGTTAGGTAACCTGACTGTTGAATATACTGCTTTGTCAGGTGTTCTATCCCAGAGCAGAAAGCCTTCATAGGACAGAAGACACAGAGCAGCTACGGCTCTCTGCCTGGAGTGTGCTGAGTCAAGGTCACACAGAAAACCTGTGAATTAACCAACATGCAGCCATTGCTTTTCTCAATTCTGCTGTTGATTCTGTGGGGGAGACTTGGAAACAAGAGAAGTAGCCTCTGTTCTTAAAGTGTTTAGTCAAGTGGGAGGTGGTCTGTTGAAATCCCACACTGAACAGCATGCCATTAAGAGCTGGATTTTCTAAAGCTCGCAGGAGAGGAGGCTCAGCACAGGGAAGTGGCTCTGAGTGGGAGGATTTCCTGGAGAAGGAGGCATGTGAAGAGGGCCTCAGAAGATGAATGGGGTGTGTGGTTCCTCATCTGCCCAGCCATGACCTCTGTCTGGAGAGATAACTGAGATAAAGCAGGAAAACTACTGTCAGATCCCCACCGCACAGTAGAGGCTCATTAAGGATGAGTGTAGTTGGGAGCCTCCACACACTGTGGCTTAGAAAAATGTTCTCTCTTTCAGATTCCTTTATTCAACACATATTTATCAAGACTTTACTAGGAAGGAGGAAATGCTTCAGGGGCTGTGGACACACGGTAGGCAAAACACAGACAGCACCTGACCTCAAAGAGCTGGTGAGGTCCCATGAAGAGGACATGACAAAGGAGAGGAAAAACTCAGGGGAAGGAGGACACAGAGTTGCAAGGAGGAGCTTAGGGTTGGGTAGGTCAAAGTCCCACCTTTCAGAGTGGTTACACACCAGACAACCCAGCTTCCAGGAGGAGCAGGAAGTAGTGGCCAGTGAAGGCCTGGCACCATGGCTACCCCTGTGTCTGCCATTTATTTCTGCCCTCCTGAACTTGTCACCCCATCACCACCATCCCTCATTCCCATTTCCCTTTCTGCATCACATGTAGTGCTGCATGTGCCATGATTTCTCTCCAGAATGTACACTTCTCTCTGATGAGGAGTCGCCTGCAGACACACTAGCCACACCCTTCGCTCCATTTGCAGGCAGAGCAATCAATGCTCCCTCATTCTAAAGGGTTTCTTGCTGCCTCTCTGCCCATAAGTCCTCCTCCTCATCCAGAGCTGAAGGGATCACACAGTTGATTATGCTGAACTAGGGCACCCTGGAGAGGGAAAGGGGGCATTCTTCGCATCAGGCAAGCCGAGACAATAAATATTAATTGCCTTCCCTCTAATCTCCAGCTCTTGGCACAGGGTCCATCATATAGCAAGCATTTACTAAATATTTTTTGAATGAGTAAATGGTAACAGCTGACATTCCTGTGACCGTATGGTTTACAAAGAACTTTTGCCTAAATTTAGGATTTTCTCCCCCAAATCTGGTCCTCTTCCAGGGATCCTTCCCCCAGCAGATGGCATCAACTTCTACCCCATTGCACAAACCAGAAAACTCAGAGTCACCGTCAACCCCTGTCTCTCCTCCCACACATCACCAAGGCTGGCTCTCAAATATGTGCATTTCTCTCATGCTCTGTCACCAGGGACATGTTACTATGATGTTGCCACCTGAGCAGCCACAGAAGTTCCCAAACTAGTCTGCCCTCAGTAGGGAAGCCACCTTCCTTGACAGCCAGAAGGTTGTCTCCATCTCTGACCAGGTCAGAAAATTCCTCAAGTCCGTTCCTTTTGGGGTATTTGGGATGGAGTCCATGTGCCCTAACATAATCTAGCCTCTGTCTACCCCCCTGCCTCAGCTTGCACACAACC
>PVHY01026745.1:0-16967 GCA_004024945.1 Uropsilus gracilis
GGGGGGGGAATAGCAGAGAGCTCAGTGGGAGGGCCCTGGGTTTTCTGTTTGGTTTTGTCCTCTTTCCTTCTAAGAACAATTCATTTCGGTCAACTCACTAGAGTAAAAGTGACTGGTGTTAAGAAAGCACTCCCTCCTTTCCTGACCACAGACGGCAACATTTGTGGAGCCGTCTCCAGGGGCCACAGAGGATGCTGTTTGGACAGTTCAAAGGGTTGGCTCTTCTCCCTGCCCAGCCCCACCCACTCTCACAGCTTCCCTCGCATGCCAGGCTTGGGCAGCTTCTCCTCTCAGACTGAGGCCCAGCCCCCTCCCCCTTGCTGCCCCACAGCCTCAGGCCAGGAGGAAGTGGGGAGGAAGGGGGCAAAAGGGGACAATGTTGAGAGAGGAAACGAACCCTGCCTTTCTCAGCCTGACTGGCCACCAAGGAAGAGTCCAGGGCAAGACTGAGATGAGACAGCACATGTCCCTGGGCACCCCTGTCACTGCTTTGCTGACCCCCTGGCACCTTCCATGTGCCTCTCAGGGACCACCCAACAGCACTGAGAGGGGTGGCAAGTGAGGGGAGGCCATAGGGAATGGCACACTTTTGCTCCGGGGAGGTTGCCTTAGAACGCAGGGGTAGAAAAGGGCAACAGGGACCTCAGGGAGTTGGTCGAAGGACAGAGAGACTAGACGGCAAGGTGGGCAGAGGCTAGCAGTGAGAGCCCCGGGACCCAAAGGCCCATTGAAGAAGCTGTGAGACAATTCGGCCTGCACCAGACCCAACTTAGGACCAAAGGCCTGAGCCAGCAGAGAGCTGCCCCGGGCACGGTGCACTAAGAACACCACTGGACATAGGGGCAGGTGAGCAGCTTGGTCCACATTTGACAGGAGAAGAGGGAACAATATGGAGCCTGGCTGGGAATGTCCCTCTCAGCTCCTGAATCCAGACAGCATTTCCTGGGAGGTAAACTGAAGACTGTACATCAATGCCAGAGTTAGACCCAGCACCCTGAGGCCAAAGGTCTTGTAACTGAAAGTCGCAATTTACCCGCCTTGGTAACTTGAGCAAGAGACTTCTACCACCTTCCCTTCCAGGATATGCCAGGCTGCAGGCTGCGGTGCTGAGAAGACGGAGGCGGTGGTGATGTCAGCTGAGGAATTAAGTAAGCAGAGCGCCCAGCCAGGCCCGCTGCGGGCAAGGTGACTCATCAAAGACGGGCCTACAATCACAGGGTAATTGTTGTGCCCAGCCTGTGGGTCCGTGTAGGAGGAAGAGGGCAGCACGGTTCCTCGGCACATCCCCTGCTCAGCGGAGAAGCCGCAGGACACAGTGTCCTATGCCTCCAGAGCTCGCTGCTGGCTCAGGAAGCAGCCTCCCTCCCACTGTTGTGATTATCTTTGTCCACAGCCTTTGGTGTGTGCTTGTGGGGTGTGTCGAGGTGATTTCCCTGGGTGAGCACCCGTGGGTGCTACAGGTGCTAGAGATTGCTAACAGCGCGACTGCTGCTGTGCCTGGTCGGACTGCAGAGACAAGGCCACCTCACCGGATGGCAAACTGCTAACCGCGACCACGTGGTGTCCCCATGGAGGGTACAGTCTGTTCCTCCTGCTGCAGGCACCTGTAGCTCAGCTTCTGCTCATGGCCCCCAAGCTTGCTCCCTCAGGTCTTGATGAGAGGACCCACTGGTATGCACTTCCCCTTCTCAAGGAGTGCCTTGTGCTGTTGTTCAAGTTGCAAACTGAACGAGCAGAAGGGGACCCTTTTACTTGGCAGTGGATGTGCCTGATCACATGGCTGTCCATGGTGACACTACCCCTTCTCTTTTTTAAATCACTTCCCAGTCCCCCACCCCCTCCCACACACTTAGACATATCTAAGTTAGCTACCCCTTTATAAGTCACATCAAACTTTGCCCCATCCACGTAAACGCCTTCCTTTAGCACCCAAATCCTTTCATTTACCCACCTACTCATCCCACAATCATTGAGTCAATTCCAGGCCCCATGTAGAGGAGGGAACAGAGCCTCCCTGGGGTGAGCAGGAGGGGGTCAGTATAATCAAATACAATCTGATGCATAAAACTGCAAAGTGAGTAGGTGCCACAAAGAAAAATGGACCCAGGCCAGGAGGTAGAGAGGGATGGGGTGTTACTTCAGCTGGGACTGCCCAGACAGGCTTCTCCCCAAGGAAGTGGCCCCTGAGTGGAGGCCTGGGGGCAGCAAAGGAAGGTCTTCCAGGCAGAGCCCTCCCTCTAGGCACCCAGTGCCAAAAGAAAGCTCACTCACCCTGCTGGTTCTGCCAGAAGCCCATGGCATTGCTTGGGGCCCTGGCTTCCCAGTCCTGGGTGTCCTCTTCCCCCTTGACACACTGGCTCTCCCAGGGATCTTCTAACATTAATTCATTCACCCACAGGCATGAGGAACTTCCTGACAGGAGCCTGGGTTGGGCCAGGCCTCCTCACACATCTATAAGCTGTGTGACCTCGGGCCGGTTACTTAGCCCCTCTGAGCAGGCTTCTTTATCTGTAAAATGCCTATCTTAGGGTATTGTAAAAGAGTAAATGAGGTTGTTGTTCTGAAACCACTTGGTCACAGTAGGTGCTGAATATATAGTTTCTAGGGCCACACATGGGAGAGGTGAGGAGGTGCCATTTACCTGCTGCCTTTTCTTAAAAGAGGCTAGGGAAGGCAATGCTGACCAGAAGTCACAGAGCTAGGCAGGCTGCTCTTCAGAGAACAGCCAAGGATTCACAACCAGGCTGGAACCCTGCCTCTCCAGATCCTGTCTGAGTGAAAGGGGCCCTTCCAGGGTCATGCACTCCCACTGACGTCAGCAGGTTAAGGGTGGGGTAGGGAGCTGTGGTGGGGCCCTTAAACTGTCACCAAGGCCCAGCCTTCAACTTCCTCTGGGGCCCAGGGTGTGCTCAGTTCCCCTCTTTCTTCCTCCTTCACTCAGCTTGGGGTAAGTACCATCTACCTTCAAACTCCAGTCTCCGGGGCTCCCTTCTTAACTGCCAGAGTGAATGTGTGCTCACTCTAGTCCATGTGGCCAAAAACTTTCTCTCATGCCTGCCATGTGTCTGGTCCCCTGGATCTGGCTGGAGACTGCATGGCAAGCTGATACCTGCCAGGTATAGGGAGCAGCAGTGACCATCGCTAGTCCCCGTGCCTGTCAAGGTTATGTACTTTTCATGCATGACCTCACTTGACATTAGTACCATGATGCTGGAGTTTTATTCCCTTTCCCTTGAGAAAACTGAGGCTCCAAGAAATTGTGAGCTCAAATAGGTTGACAAGCATACTTCCTGCAGGAGGCGCCTGAGAGGAGCCTAGCCAGGCGTGGGGGGTTGGGGAGTGGGAAGTGAGTGGACCAGCCTGAGGCTGGGGAGTAGGAGGGTAGGAGGGGTGGTTGAAGGGTTACTGTCCCTTGCAGACCAAGGTTTGAGCCCCCTCCTCCAGGCCCCATCCCCTGTTTCATTAGCATCCCATTAGAAGCCTGATACTGAAAGCTCCCAGGTAAACTGAACCCTGCTGGACAGTATGGAACTGTACAGAGCTAAGCTACTAGTCCTGGGCAAGACCATTTCTCCAGCTCTTCCTGAGTCAGAGGTAGAAAACAATAACAGTGACAGCTAACATTTATTGACAATCTCTGTGAATAAATAACATATATTCACAACCTCTGCTCCAGGGAGAAAAAGGGCACAGAGGTTAAGTGACTTGTCTAAGGCCACACAGACCTGGCATTCAGCCCCCAGCCTGGTTCCAGGAGTCATGCCCACCTCCTCTCAAAGATCCAGGAGGTTCTGGAACAGGGAAGGGGCAGGAGGAGGTGTCAAGGAGGTTGGATTGGGGACCTATGACAGCCTTCCAAGCAGTGAGCAACATGTTCATCTAAACACTACAGACCGCAGGAAAAGACAAGCTTCATGCCACAAGGGCCTGAATATAGGAGCCCTCCCACAGGTATGTGGTTTTATTGTGAACAGACAAAAAGGGGAAATATCCCTGAAGGAAAGAACTGACAAGTTCTTTCAGAGGCTGGGTGGCCACGTGTCCTGACAAAACGCTAAAGGTGAAAACTCAGACTCAGGAAAAGAGTCCGCAGCCACTTCCTCTGGCCTCTGTCCCCACCAGTCAGCCTGCAGTGGGCCCCGGTACTGAGTGGCCAGCTTCTGAGTCTGAGGCCTTAAGAACACCCAGCCTGGCGGGCCAGCCTGCTGCCCGTGTGTCTGCGTGCTCGTGTATATGCGTGCACACAGAAGGGGACTCTGTGTGCTCATCGGCAAGGGAGCCTGCCCCCCACCCCCACCCCCACCTGCTGCTACTGCTGCAGAGAACAGGACGCCCTGACTCTAATCTGCACCTCTGGGGACTCGAAACCACAGTCACGTCAGCAGCACCCTGCAAGGGCCGGGTGGGGCCAGGGATTTAGCCTCGCAGGTTGTGCTAATGTGCGTGTGCAGAGCCAGTGTGGGGGGAGGAGGGCATGAGGGACAGCCCTCCCCATGGCCCTGGGTGGGGAGTGGGGATAGGGTTCAACCCCTCTGAGCGTAAGCCCAGAGGTCCCCAAAGTGCTCCTTCCCACCCCAGAGGAGCAGTTATTTCTCCCCCACAGATTCTCCTTGCTTTGAACAACGGTCTATGCAACAACCCTAAAAGGTCTGCAAGCTAAACTAGGCTCCAGGTTCAAGGCAAACAACATCAGTGAACAAAGCAAAGATCCCTGTCCTCAGGGGGGTCACATTCTTGTTGGGGAGACACTGTGGAAGGAATAAGCGAACTCTGCCCTGTATAAGTAGGTGGTATGTGCTCCGGAAGAAAGGGGAGACTGCAGGGCTGGGAGGTGAAGAGTGCCGGGCAGGCAAGCGGGGCAGGCAAGAGGAGGTGAGGCCTGCGTGCTCATGTGCACAGGTCACCATCGTCAATGGGCTGGTCCAGGTTAAACCCCCTTGAGAAGGTGACACTTCAGCCACCACTTGGAGAGGGTGGAGTCAGGTTGGGTCTGGGAAAGAACATTCCAGACAGGGAAACAACTAGGACAAAGGCCCTGAGGCAGGAGCATGTCTGGCCAGGATGGAGGAAAGAACAGGTTGGCCTTGGCGAGGGACTGATGCCATATTTCCTGACATCAGTTTACTTTGCTAGAAGCAAGCGTCAGGTATCCAGCAGATTAAAGAAAATAGGCCCCCTGGAACCTACAGAAGAGGCCAAAGGGCTCTCAGAGAAACCAACATCTGGGAAGAAGAGAACAGAGAAGGCAAAGGGTTTAGACCAGTGGGACCTAGGATTGCTCTGGGGCCCCAGATTAGGGCAGAGGGCTCTAAACCTGGGACCCCAGAGGACATGAGGAAGGGACCAGACTGCACTGAGGCCTGATCCCAGGACCCCAACAAGCCCTCCCCTGTGAGCTCACTGAGAGAGCAAGAGTTCCATGTTGCTGCCACCTATCCTACTGCCCTGCCAGCTGGCACCCACAGTAAAGAAGTGAGTTCAGTGGTGCAGCTGCCTCTGCCCACCTGCCTCTGCCTACCTGCCTCTGCCTGCTAGAGGCAGCCCAGTCTGCCTGCCAGGCCCTTCAGAGGTCAGCACTACTCTCCAGATTAAAGCAACTCAGGGAGTAGAGGGTAGGGGCAGTTGACTTGAGATCTAGGCTGATGGCTGAACAGGGGGCAAGGTAGGCACCTAGGCCCACTGTGCCCTGCAGTTTAAGAGAGATCCCCTCCAAACCCAGCCAGACCACCATGTAAGGATGGGGGCCAGTCCAGTGGATGGCTCTGACAGAGGGCCAGTGAGAAACCAGGAACTAGAAAAGGGAAGAGCTGGACTTGACCTGAGCCCTTTAGGATGAGAATAAATCCAGATGGGTAGAGAGGAGAGCCCTCTCTTCATACACACACATTTACACACAGCTCACTCTCAGTTCCTGAAGCTCTGCCCCCCCCACCCCACCCATGTGGATGGTCACAGCCAGAGCTGTCCATGTACAAAGTAACACACAGACTGTGCCTGGGACATCCACACTCATATAAGGTGTGCCACCAAGACTAGGGGCACACCTACCCTGACATACCTGACATTGACTGATTCCCCTGAGCAGCAGAAGCACATGGGCCCCTTGGGGAAGAGATACGTCTGCAAAGCATAAGGAGGATGAGAGATGGGATGCCGTGCGGGGAGACAGGTGGCAGTAGGGTGACAAATCCCAGAGAAAGGCACTTTGTGAAACTACCCACAAGCAGGCTACACACACCCCAGTACTAGGCAGCCTCAGATGCCCCACAGCCTTCCTGTTGATACAACAGAGGGACCCCCCAGCAACTCTGTGACATGCAACAGATAGGTAACTTGGCCTCCCCAAGGTTTAGTTCATTCTTTCATAAAGCAAGAGTTCGCTGCTTCTACTTTTCATACCAAATTGATTTACTGTGAGTTTATAAGTAAATCCTCTCTGCTCTATCTCCAAAAACCAACTCAGCACCCACTTCCCCCCTCCATCACAACCACCCTGGCCAGGTTACCCTCCCTGTCTGGCTCTTCCTGGAGGTCACCCCCACCACTGCCTCCACTGCAGCCCTGCCACCTGGGTTCATCTCCTCCTTGATAGATGCACAGGCCTTCCAGTGGCCACTGGGAGCTGCCCTCCCACTCTCTTACCTCTCTTACCTCTCAACCCCAGCCTCACTAGGCCCCTCCTGTCCCAAACACCAGAGAAGTCTCCTTTCCAAGGCTCTGTTCTGACTGTTCCTTCTGCTTGGAATATCACTGTGGCTCCTCCAGGATCTTATCGGACATTCTGTCAGAATGGCCATTCTGTCAGAAAGGCCTTCCAGCTAATACTGCAATCTCAACCTCAGTGTTCTCCATACTCCCCAGCCCCACTGCTTTTTTTCTTCATATCCTCTTCCACCACCCAGCATGCTACATATTTTCCTATCTAGCTCATCTCTTTGTCTGTCTCTTATTAAAATATAAACTCCATGAAGCAGGGACTTTTGTCTCATTTATTCACCGATGTGATCCCCAGCTCTCCTTTCAAGACTTGGTGTTCGTTTCCCTCTCTGCCCACCCCCAGTCGTGGGCTGACCTTGTGACTTGCTTTTACCAATAGAATTTGGCACACATGATGCGCTGTCATTTTGGCCTAAGTCTTAGGAGACTTGGCTCCAGGCCTGCTCCATAAATTGCAGGGTCAGGGTCAAAAAAAAAAGAAAGAAAGAAAAAAAAAAAGGGTGGAATCCCCCTTTTTCAAATAAGAAAAAAATGTTATTAGAGGTACAAAACTATAAAGCACTCCTTTCTTTTATAATCTCTCTCAAGTCATCACAGTGTTTTTTGTTTGCTACTTTATGTCATTCTGAGTAAAGAAAAAATTAATAATGTTGGAATACTAGCATGAATTTCACTGTTTAACTTTATATTAGGCAATGCCAGCTTTAAACACAAATATAGGAGCATTTAACTCATGTGAAATCACCAAAATTATGCAATTCATATTTCATGGCTCACATAAGCATATGTATTCATCCTACCTCATCAGTAGACGCACTATACAAAATGCTGCACAGAACTCTTTTTTTCCTACTTTTACATTCATTTGCATTTATTTTCTGAATTTATTCCTGGGTCATAAGCTTTCGTGTCTTCTGGTCTAGGAGCAGTCAGCTCTTTCTCATAAGTGTCATCTCAGTGTGGCTGGGAAGCTCATGGATGAGTTCAGTTGATCATGAACTCTGAGTTCCTCACTGCATCTTGGGGCCTTGGTTCACCTAGATGTGCTCACAAGACCAGAGAATCATCTCCATCTAAACCCCTGAGTCCAGCATCACTCTGCATTTTTAAGTAAGTACAGCAAAACTTCAGAACTGTCTTTGGGCCACCAACCCACATCCAGCCCCACTCTTTGGCCTGGGCCCACCTACCAACTCTACCATTGACATGACAGAGTGACATACGTACTTCTAGGGAGTGACATCCTTCACTTGCTGGCTTCTCAGCAAGTGCTTGCTGGCTTCTCAGACATGCATGCCCTTGGTGGCCTTGGCAGTTGTCACCCATTTCCTCACAGTGAGCACAGGATCCAAACCACTTGATTTGCATGGTTCTGTGGGGTTTTCTGGATCAAGTAAATAGCAAACCATTTTCAGGGATTCCTTCAAGATTCTCCTCCAAGAGAGCTGCTTTTCTTCAGCTGCACACATTCCACCAATAATCTCTTCAGCTTGCTGATGAGTAAGAAAGAATGAAAGGGAAAGAGTTTTCTCTCTGTGTCTCTCTCTGTGTCTCTGTCTCTCTCTGTCTCTCTCCTCTCACTCTCTCTCTGTCTCTCGCTAGCTCTCTGGCTAGGAAAGCAAGGGACAGGACAAACCCTACATATCTCCTCTATTCACAAAGCAGAGCCCTATGTGGAGAATAAGTGAACTAGTTTGTTAAGTCTTGGCCAAATCTTAGAACATGAACAAATAAACAGTTGTTGTTTTAGGCCACCGAACTTTATGGTGGCTTGTTACACAGTCATTCATGACTGATAGACTGACTGAGATCACACAGCTAACATGAGACCAAGTTGTGACTGAGCCCCCATTGGTCTGGGTTCTGCGTTCTTCCCCTCCCCCCTTGCTGACTTCCTTACAAATGCTTCATAGTGTTACTCCTTCTTGGAGAGTTGGAGTTTAGTCTCCAGATTGGGGGGGGGGGGGGAGCTGCAAATGTTACTTTGCAGCAACAAATCAAAATGATCAGAGTTTGGAAGAAGTCACATCTGGATGTGATGCAAGGAATGGGGGTGGGTGGATGGGTCAGGGCTGAGAACAGGCCAAGCCTCTGTCCAGGGTGAGTCTGAGCCCAGCGGGGTGCTTGGACATCTGTTTTCCATCCTGATTCAGTAAATAAAGCTACTTTCCTCTGCTGACCCACAGGAAATGGGAGTCAGAAGTTCGAATGGGCAGGACTAGACCTCTCCCATGAGTGGAGTACTCCCACACACCTCTACAAAATGTAGAGTTCAAGCGCCACAATCACCCCTCTGAACCAGCAAAGAAAGGAATTTTCAGAGCCTCTCTCATTTAACCAATGGCCATAAGCTCTGCTGTCAGCTATTAGCATGTCAAATTAGAATATTGAATGTTTATTCTTCTGATCCCATGGCACATGCTTGTAGAGTAGAGATGTTTCCTGTAGTCAGGAACAGAAAACTGTTTTCAATTGACTTAGATAATATGGAAAGTAGATTATCTCACAGAGTAACAAGTCCAGAGAAAGGGTAACTTTAGGAGAGAGAGGTTAGTCCTGCAGCTCAACATCCTCAAGGACCTAGGTTATTGCCCTTTCCTTCCCCTCTACCATTCACAGTGTGCTGCCTTGCACTAGACCAGCTCACCTCATGGTCACAAGATGGCTGCCACCATCCCAGACATTACATTGTCATGTAACAATGTTCACAGCAGCAGAAGCAAGGTAAGGAACATCTTGTCCTTGTGTCCCATTTTAAGATAAAGGAAAACTTCCCAGAAGAGTGTCTCTCACTACTTACTGACCGGACTTGGGCTACAACCCACACCTGAATCTATTCTGTGGAAGGGGGATATTGTCACAATTACTGTCACAGCACTAACCCCGAGACCAGAATGAGAAAGACAAACACATGGAACAAACACAGACTCAGTGGATGTTGAAGGAAAGGTGGTGGGAAGGAGAAGGGCCATTGGGTAAGCAACCGAGCGTGTAAGCTGCAGTTCATTTGTTTGGACCCAGTTTTTTTATAGGTAGAGGAAGAAGAGGGAGGATTGGTATTTACAAAGTAAGCCAGACTCCCAGATTCTATTGCTTGACTGTATTGCCCCACAAAGGATTTATAGGCAGTTTATTTCACTTAAAGTAGTCACAGAAAGTATCTAAAAACTGAGACTGAGGCATAGACTTTAGTTGCACCTTTAAGCATCTGTTTAAGTTTTCAGAGCATCAATGCAGAAGTTAGGCCTGAGATTGGAGTTCTGGTTCTGTATCTTCCTGTTCTCATATAAATTTTTTCATCTCTCTTTTTCTATGTAAAATGAGGGCAACAATTCCCATCCCAGGCTGTTTTTATTAATCATAGGCTGCCTGGCATATAGAAGAGTCCAAAATATTTGGGGAAGATGGAGCCATGTGACCTGTCCTCCCTAGCTCCTTCTACCAAAGTTACCCTTCCTTCAATTTTGTTTCCTCCTCCTAACTCTATCCAGAGGACTCCAAGCTCTCTCCTCACTGCCCTCCTACCCCACAGCACCTCCTGTCTGAAGTACCCCACCTCACCCCTAGACAGGGGGTCTTATCCAATTCCAGAAGAAGACGTTAGATTCCTCCATGGCTAACCAAATGACGGAATCCTCGCTCACGAATCCCAGTGTGTCTACCCTTCTATCCAACCCCATGAAACAACTTGTGAGGGTTTATTGCACAGGGTTCTTGGTTGCAAGCCACAGACAACTCATGAACTGCTCAGGCTGACTGGAAAAGAAGATTCAGACACCAGTGAGGACCACATGGCAGACTGAACCCCAACCCAAATGCTATCGCAGAGCCAGACCAGCTAGACTCTACACAACCTTCCAGAAGCTAATGCTGTGACTGTGGTGGCGGCTGCCACTTCTGTCAGCTACAGCCCACCTCCGCATCTTTGCATCACCTGTTTAAGGGTCAGAGTCCCTGGGTGGGACTGAATCAGAGCACAGGTGCTGTGGAGGCTAAGGAAGCTGGGAAAATGAGATCTGGTTTCTAGAGTGGGAGGAGGTCTCTGTCTCCCAGCAGGACTTACACGGCAGAATGCTCCAAAGAGATGCTGGAGAGTCCCCGGAAAGGATACAGGTGCTTGTTCCTGGGTAGCAGATCCTTTGCTCCTGAGCCCAGGGCTATGGCTGCCTATCCCACCCCCCACTCCCAGCAGGAGGGGCAGTGATACTCTCAATGAACTTGAACAAACTCTCTGGCCTTTTGACTCACCTGAACTCAGAGAACATTGGCACAGGGGACTACCTTGAGAGATCTTGAAGACTGAAGGACTAAAACGATCACCTACTTTTTGTTTTGCCAAGCAAGAATATCAAAAGCAAATAACAAACTACTTTCTACCTTAGCCATCAATTTATTAAAAAGGGAATAACTTGAGCACTAATTTTTTAAAGGAGAGGGTGATTTTAGAATAAAGCATAATTTTTAAAGTTAAATACACCTTAGCTTAGTTTAAAGAAAAACTGTGGCTTTTTGAATTTTCTACTTATACTGGAAACCAATGAAGGCATCATGAAACAATGAGTTTGAACCTGAACTGTGGACTTGATCAATGCTAAGTTTCCTGATTTTGTTAACTGCAGTGGTTATGTAAGTCTTGTATTATAATAGAATGTTCTTATCCTTAGGAAATACACCCTGCAGCATTTAGAGGTAAAAGGGCACTATGCCGACAACTTACTCTCATAAATAGTTCAGGAACCAATTGTACCACACATATACTCACACAGAGACATGTAGCGAGAGAGAAAGAGATAGCAGAAAGGGCAAAAATGTAAACAATTGATAAATCTGAGTAAAAGAACTAGCAGTCTTTGTCCTGTTTTGGTAACCTTTTAAAAAAATTGAGATCATATCAGAATGAAAAGTTAGCAATAATTCTCAGTAAGTTTGAATTTCACTGGTACACTATCTATTTTGGTCCCTTCAAGTTCACTAACCTATATGATATTTATCATCAGAATGAATAAGACAGAAATTGTAGAAGTCAAGCTGGGCACGGTGGCTCGTGCCTGTAAGCTTCAGCCTATGAAGTGGCTGGGGCTAGGCATCGCGGTTCTAGACCCACTTGGGGCAACACAGCGAGACCTAGTCCCAAAAAATGCCTGGGTGTGGTGGCGTGCACCTGTAATCCCAGCTACCTGGGAAGCTGAGGCTGGGGATTGCTTGAGTCCGTGGTACCCTGGGCAACATGAGCCTCCTGGTTTCCTGGTTCCATGGGCAAAAATAGCGAGACCTAGTCTCAAAAAAAAAAAAAAAAAAAAAAAAAAAGAAAGAAAGAAAGAAAGAAAAGAAAATAAATTGTAGAAGTCAAAGAGGAAAAAGAAAAAAAGAAAGTCCCACAACACTTTTGGTCCAGTGCCCAATCTCCATTGATCTATGTGCCCATTCTCCAGAGGGGGCAACTGAAGCCAAGACAAAGGCTGTGACTTGTGTGTGACTTGTGTAGCACACCGCAGGGATCATTAGAGGTAGGACACAATCCTGGTTCATGCTCCCTATAGGCATTCCTTTCATCCTAGATGTTGCCCCCTAAATTAAGATGAGGACCCCAGGACACAAAGGACCAGGTAGTACCAAGAGGATGCAGCGATTTCTCCCCTCTGAGAATTCAACATCCCGTAAAGATGCATTCCTTCCGACTTCTCTCTCTCTAAGGTTTCTTCAAGTCAGGGAGGGTCATCACAAATTATTCTCCATACTGTACTCATTTCTTAGATGGGGAAACTGAGATTCAGAATGGTGCTGGAACCTGTTCAAGCTCCGAACTCTGTAGTTGGGACAGATTAATTGGATTTGACTAAGTCATGTTAAGGCCATGTTAGAGCTAAGCAAAAAGGGGACTTGGGAATCGGAGGGGGAAACGTGCAATGTCTGAATTGGGAGAGTCCCATTCCCTTCCCTTTCTCACTTTCAGTGTGGTTCCATTTCCCCTGAGCTTAAGAAAAGTAAAGACTGTTTTGCAGGTGTACCATGTCCCACACCTGAAGGAGGTATCGTGCAAGCCAGTCTATGGAAATGACATCTCCTGGAGTTGTGCAGTAGAGAGCCTGCACAGCTATACATGGAAACCAGAGTAATCATGTGTTGTTGTTGTTGTTGGGTGGTGGGAGGGACAAGACTTCGCTGACACTTAACTGACACTGCGGTCTGCATTAACCAGAGACTGATTTTATCCATTCAATCAACCATTATTTATTGCCACAGGCTATATGTCAACCATCATGTTAGAGGCTGGGACTTTCCAGATGTACACTCTAAGACAGAGCTACAGATAGGGACCAGGAGTCAAGAGGCAAACTTCCCAGATCAAAAACCTACAAATTATCCCCTAACATTCTTTCTTCACCGCTGTACAATCTCCCCCATCTTTTAGGGCAGACCTCCTAGGGGAGTTCTCCAGACGCCTCTCCTCCCTTCTTCCAACAGTCAAGTAGACGGGTGGAATTTCTGCCTTTAAAGTGTATCTCACCAGCCAGGCATGGTGGCTCATGCCTGTAAGCTTCAGCCTATGAAGCGGCTGGGGCTAGAGATCGCGGTTTGAGTCCCGCCTGGGGCCCGTAGCGAGACCTAGTTTCAAAAAAATAGCTGGGCGTGGTGGCGCGCGCCTGTAATCGCAGCTACCTGGGAAGCTGAGGCTGGGGATTGCTTGAGTCCATGGTACCGCGGGCAACATGAGCCAATGCGGTTCCATTGGCAAATAGTGAGACCTAGTTTCAAATAAATAAATAAATAAAAATAAATAAATAAAGTATCTTACCAGGCACGGTGGCATGTCTGTAAGCGGCAGCCTAGGAAGCCGTGGCGGGGACGGGGCATCGCGGTTCGAGTCCCGCTCAGGGCAATGTAGTGAGACCTAGTTCCAAAAAACTAGCTGGGTGTGGTGGCACGCACCTGTAATTCCAGCTACCTGGGAAGCTGAGGTGGGGATTGCTTGAGTCTGTGGTACCCCCGGGCAACGTGAGGCTGCGGTTCCGTGGGCAAAATTAGCAAGATCAAAAAAAAAAAAAAAAATGTGTATCTCCTACTCTGGGTGGTAGGAGAGCCTGGGGCTCCAGGCTGCAGTGCAAGTCCTTCCCCATGTAGAGTCTAGAACACATCCACTCCTCTGCCCATCCACTATCCACAGATCTACCCATCCAACCATCCACTCATCCACCCTTCTACCCATCCACCCATGCATCCATTTGTTTTATCTCCTTTATTCTACAGTTATATGTCAACTTGAATTTTTTGCTTGAAAATGAGATAAAATATATACTCTGATATTTTAAAGAATTAAACATAGCAAAAATATAATTTTCCCTCCATCTGCCCAATTTCTTTCCCAGAGACAGCCATTCTCCCCAGTTTCTAAATCTCCTTCCAATTATCTACTGATATTTTCTAGTGAATAAATCTTTGATTGATGTTTTCTGGTGAATAAATTGACATCATCCAATACCCTTCCCCCAAAATGCATCAATGTACCCGAAACCACCTTTTGGGGTTGGCCAATCTGAAAGATGAAAACAGTGCCTCATTTTATTTGCATTATGAGGGTTGCTAGCACTTTTTCCATGTTTTTAAATCACCGTCTTTCTCTTTTTATGACCTCTCTTCAACAGTATTCAAGGAGCCACTGTACACCAGACTGCTCATTTCTCCTGTCACATAGGCAGAGTACCTGAACCTCTGAGATTTTTCATGTCCTACAAAAAAGGTTCGAGACCTGGTTCAGGAGGGGGAGGGGGACATAATGGCCTCAAAATATTCTTAAGAGAGCAGAAAATTGGAATCAAAATGACATGATTTAATGTCAACCAATCTACAGCAAGTTCACTAACTGGAAAACCTGGAACTCATGAATCTGTCATTACATGTGAAAGCAATTTGTTAATTTAGATGTTCTCATTCCAAAGAGTTTCCAAATATGCATGATGCTTTTCAAAAATTAGAGTCAATTTTAAATTAAACACACTGTGGTTGAATAATTTCACAATCATAATTATTTGAAAACCTTTTTTTAAAAACCTACCATAAAATTACATTCAATGCATACCCAGAGTGTGGTTTAATGTGCTTCATGTGATTTGGGGAACCTCCAAAAGTAAGAGTGTCGAGGGCCAGTAGTGGTTTTTATTTTGAAAGACAGTAAACCTCTAAACCAGATAGACAAGGCCTCCACCCTCACGGACCTTACAGGTAGAAAACTGGTTGGCCTCAGTGAAAGCAGGAGACAGGGAGGGGGACCAGTTCCAAGTCTTGAGGGAGAAAAGGACTTGGCTTCTCCCAACCCTCTGAATGTCACAGAGTAGACACCCTCTCAGAAGACACCCCCAATTCCAGCCTGGTGGCTCAGCACTGAACAGATGGATTTTTGACAGTTCAGTGGGACAATGGACCCACAGGGACAGATGGTAATATTCTCTGTGCTCTCAGGACCAGCCTAGAGTTGGGGTAAGGTAGAAGGCAGGTAAAAGGGAGAAAAGGGGATAAGTTATCACCAAATGCCATTTAAGACAGCAGAATCTAATGGGGTTTCCCTCTTTCCTAATCTCATCCTTTTAATTTTTTTTTATTTATTTATTGAGAATAGGTCTCACTATTTTTACCCGTGGAACTGCAGGCTCACGTTGCCCAGGGGCACATGGACTCAAGCAATCCCCAGCCTCAGCTTCCCAGGTAGCTGGGATTACAGGCGTACACCACCATGCCCAGCTATTTTTTTTAACTAGGTCTTGCTACATGCCTCCGGCAGGACTTGAACCGCAATCCCCCGTCCTCGCCGCGACTTCCTAGGCTGCCACTTACAGGCATGTGCCACCATGCCCGGCTAATTTCATCCTTTTTAAAAGGGAAGAATTCATTGCTTGAAAGGGACCAACTGGGGGTCACAGGTGTGAAGAAAATAAGACTGGGAGCTGGGCAATTGATCAGTACCAACTGCTCCTCCCTGTCTGCCCTGCCTCCCCACTTGAAGCTGAGAAAGGAAGAAGAAACATTTGAAATAGAAGATGTGTGTGTGTGTGTGTGTGTGTGTGTGTGTGTCTACACACTTCAAGTCTGTCTGTCTCCAGTTGCTGGCAGAGGACTTGCACTATCACACTCTAAAGATCTGTTAAACACCATTGAACAAAATGTCTCAGGGAGTTAGATGAGCGTTTGAATCTAATGAGAGACTCTTTACCACCTATGTGGCCTTGGCTAAGTTGCTGCCCTCCTCCACAAAGAACATAAGGAAACCTAGCTTGCAAGGATGTTATGTACTTTAAAAGCGTAGTGCAGTCCAGGGCCCTTTCTGTTCTTACCCATCAGCTGTGCTAGATGGAAAGTGGCAGGGGCATAGGCTGGTGGCAGAGCAGGAGCAAGCACCTGCTAGCTGAGAGTCCTAGGGAGGAGATGGAGTTAGCCTTTGAATGTGCCCTGGTAGATGCCCCTAGGGAGTCACTGAAGGTTCTGCCTCAGGAAAGGAACCAGGGCGTGGGAGGCTCTGAGATTCAGAAAGCATCTTTCGTAGCCCCTAGTTGGATGGCCAATGCTTCTGAAATTCCCTCTTCTTCTCTCTACGCAGCTTCTCTCAGAGTCAAAGTGGGGTTCCTGAGTCACAGCTCAGCTGCCTCCATGACCAGAAGAGCAGAAGAGCAGAGAGTAAGGCTGATGACAAAGTATAATAACAAGGCCTGGGCCTGAGCTTGAAGGCCCACTCTGTGTGCACCCTCCACACTCAGGGATGAGCCCCCAGGCAACAGTTCTTTTCCTGTAAAGGGGGCTGGCAGCTGCGACCTCACAAGGCCATTGTGAGGGATAGAAGAATGATCTTCTTCGTAAAAGGCTTAGCACCATGTGCCTGGCAAGTAGTTGGAGTTCTGCGTGCACTGTTAGGACTGTAAGAAAGAGAATGATAGCTGGCACAGTGGCACATGCCTGTAAGTGACAGCCTATGGAGTCATGCTGGGACTAGGGATAGCAGTTCGAGACCTGCCTGAGGCAACATAGCGAGACCTAGTCCCAAAAAATAGATGGGTGTGGTGGTGTGCACCTGTAATCCCAGCTACCTGGGAAGCTGAGGCTGGGGATCACTTGAACCTATGGTACCATGGGCAACATGAGCCTGCAGTTCCCTGGGCAGAAATAATGAGACCTAGTCTCAAGAAAAAAGAAAGAAGGAAGGAAGGAGGGAAGGAAGGAAGGAAGGAAGGAAGGAAGGAAGGAAGGAAGGAAGGAAGGAAGGA